>DWLH01002814.1:0-10295 GCA_018249795.1 Heliconius telesiphe telesiphe | reverse complement strand
CACCAGAGCGAAGAAATGGAAATATAAATTTAAGTAAATATTTCATCTCCTCGAGTGGGGATCGAACCCACAACCAGTCGATTTTACAGTCACACCCTGTGCCACTGCGCCACGACCGGCCTCACCAGTTAACTAGGTTATTAATATTTCATTATTTTGACATTTATAAAAGAAATAAGAATAGACATATTAAAATATCATAATTATGGCGTATTTCGTTTCGTTTTTCATCGTGGCAATCAATTCAACGAATTCAATTTTAGAGTAAACGATTCTCCATAGTAGGTATATTACGAAAGTAGTAATTTATATTATATAAACTGTCATGTATTTTAGAAGGAAATTCTTATTAAACATTTTTTTTATACATTTTTTTACTTACGATATTGTATGTTGAGGAGAAGCAAGGCGTTGAGTTTTACCACTCAACACGAACGCCTCCAGAGTGCGGCGGAAAGTGTGGAACGGAGTCTGTTAACACCACATTCTTTCTGTCTACCCTGCTGTTTGCGGGATACAGCGTGAAGCTGATTTAGATTTTTTTTTAATTATATCGTAACTGAAACGCAAAACACTTACAGAATATTTATTCCACGTCGTAACACGTGGTAGAGACTAATTGTCGGGCGAGCATTACGAGCCCGAGATGACAAGTAGCCGCTAATGAGAGAGTATTTAAACTGAACGAGTGAGTTTACATACAATAATTGCAGAGTTGTATTCCAGATTTTATTGCTTTTAAAAAATTTAAGACAAACAGACATTTAAGCATATATAGATGTGTATAGGAAAAATATGAAACGTGTACACCGTGAATATTTACTTACAATTTATATTTTCATTTCTTCGTTCTGGTGTCGAGGCAAAGCGCGGTGTTGAGTTCCGCCACTCAACACGCAATGCCTCCAGAATTCGGAAGAAAGTGGGGAACGGAGTGTCTCAACACTAGGTTCCCTCTGCGTACCGTGCTGTGTGCGGGATACAGCATAAAGTTATTAGATTTATTGTATTATTTGTTAGATTTACTTTTCAAAATATTTTTCATAACTTATTTTCACAGTTTATATTTTACACATTTGTTGTTTCACACAATTGTTTTATATTTTATATAGTACTCAGATTTTATAGACAGGATCGAGCTATCTCTATTTAAAGCTGATATGTAAGATAAGTAATATTTATTGTCATTTAATGATAGTTTAAACAATTTTAAGATGAAAGTAAAATTTTTTTTTAATCTTTTTTACTAATTTTACAAGACAACAATTTTAAAAAAAATATTATTTTTTATTCAAATAAATGCTTATATTTGCAATTTTCCTTAAAGTTCCACTTGAATTTTAGAATTAAAGATAAATTGCTTGCACAATTCAGACATTGGTTCATTATTCATTTTATATTGTATGTCGGGTCTTGAGGAGTCGTGACGTAAGGTGGATGTAATAGGTCGCTGTACTCACAGAGTACCTACGACTACGTAAAGTATAATAGGAACGTAATATCAGTCTAAAATATAATAAATGATATATTTTTTTTATTTGGGTATTTTTTTTTGTTTACGTTGTATTTTTATCAACTTTAATTTTCAAAAAAAAAATAATTTCAATGAAGATTTTATTTTGTCACATGAAAATAATGAATTGGAGGCCAGTCGTGACGCAGTGGCACAAAGTGTGACTGTAAAAGCGACTGGTTGTGGGTTCGATCCCCACTCGAGGAAGTGAAATATTTATTTACATTTATATTTTCATTTCTTCGCTCTGGTGTCGAGGTAAAGCGCGGCGTTGAGTTCCATTACTCAGCACACAATGCCTCCAGAATTCCGCGAATGTGGGGAACGGAGTTTCTTAACACTAGGTTCCCTCAGCCTACCCTGCTGTGTGCGGGATACAGCGTGAAGCTGATTTGATTTTTAAATTATGAATGTATTTTTAAAAGGCTTTAATTAAAATTTTCATTTTACCAAAGATTTTTAATTTAAAACCACAATTGTAGCGTTCGCTTCAAAAAACAATAATAAGTTTATGTAATAAAAAAAAATCATGACCATGAACAGTTAGTCGAAACCAATTTCATTTGTTATCCAAGAATATTAAACTTGAATTCGAACGGTTAACATATAACTAAATTATTTTTTAACGTTTCAGATCATTTACACGCTTTTACTTTCCTTGTATGTATCGCTCAAAGTTAATGAATATAAGAATTGCATGGAACGTAACTTTTGGCTAACCTCTTGAACTTTTATAGCACGGACCTAGCGTCATCGCCAGGAAGTCCACGATACCGGTAAAAAATTTAAACGTGTTTTTGATTTTTTCATAAGTTCTTTTTTTTGCTTTTTGAAGCTATTGGCGACCTTACGCAAATGCAGTTGCACAGACGGACGTTCAGCTCTTACCTAAGATACTCAATTGAAATATCCGAACTAAAAATCTTTTTGTTGCTTATAACATATATATTTCACTTATAGTATGCATTTGTGTACTAGAGAAAAGAGGTCGATTGTATGTTGCGCAACTCGTTGATCAATCCTGATTAGAATTTAAGAGCCATTTGGTCAAGTTAATAAAAGTAGTAGTAATAAAACTGTAACGACTGTCCTGCTTCAAGGGTTCTTACATATCATATTTTTCTATATTGTAGTATAATATATTTACTTAATATTCCGTAATGCCTTTATTTCTGCATTACTATGTTTCAAGTATACTTCGAGTGTATGAAAAATTATGTAATTTATGAATGTTCTACGAAACGCTAAAGCTGTGAGAGTAGAGAGAGAGTAGAGTACAAAATGTGGGAAAGCTACTGTATTGGTGCACTTTATACTCTAAAAACGTCCGTCAAGCCACGTATTTATATTTAAATATTATATTAAAAAATACGTTGTTAATTTTAGAACTGCATATTCTGTCTTTTTAAGTGTAGTAAGAAATTTTAATTTATAATTACGTTAAGAGCTTTAATTTGTATAAAATGGCGTATTTACGATATAATTGATTTAATCTGAATTGCAATTTAAAAAATCATATGTATTATACATAAATTAATTTAATAATATTGAATAATAGGTATTAAATAAAATTTTTTGCAAATCTATAGCACTTTTTCTAAGCTGACATTATATTGTAAAAAAGCAGTTTCCCGTTGTTTTCCTCAAAGCAGTGTGGGAAAAGAGAATCTACATAGAGTCAAGATACGTCGTTCTCCAT
The DNA here is from genome assembly GCA_018249795.1 of Heliconius telesiphe telesiphe. Lineage (NCBI taxonomy): Eukaryota > Metazoa > Arthropoda > Insecta > Lepidoptera > Nymphalidae > Heliconius > Heliconius telesiphe. Next base: position 7,083 of record DWLH01002814.1, on the reverse strand, counting down.
TTTCTGCTGTAATTTGGAATATCGCGTATATTAACCTTACTTTCCAAAATATTGAAATTATATATTTCTTTTATTTTCCCGAATGGGAATCAAACCCTTTATGTACTTTATAACCAAAATTTGTTTCAGCCGGAAAAAAATGCCGTTGTGGCTTATTAATCTTAGCTAAATTGTAATAATATTATAAAATATAAAGTTTTTAGTGATTTTTTCCTCAAAACACATAAAAAAATATATCCTATAAAATAAAACATAACAAATAATAACTATATAACACTAATAAACTGTCAATTATTTCATCAGAGCTGGAGCTGATCGTACCGCGTGGGCGCCACTTGCGCCATGTCCTGTCAGCTGCGCCGCGCCGCCTGAATCTGAACTACTGTTTATACAACGTGGACCTTGGAAAACAACGGCAAGTTAATAATTCAATTTAGTGAAATACAAATAGAGGGAGAAGGTAAACTTTGAACTTGGCAGACGCTACTGCATTGTTAAGTCTTTGAAGCTGTTCTTATTTATTTTTTCACAATTGTTTTCTTTTTTTTTACAAATCCCTAATGGTCCTAAATTTTAAATATAAATATTTAATTTACTAGGTATATATGCCATAACAAAAAAAAACTATCAATTAAAAACCATCACTTTATATGATTTGATCTTAATACTTTTACCTACTAAGTATAAAATCGCTGTAACGCCAACTAATTGCTGTTTATTGAGTGGTGAAACTCAGCTTGCCTCGACACCAGAGCAAGAAATGAAAATATTAAATATTTCAAGCGGGGATCGAACCCACAACCTATCGCGTGTTCAGCCACACGCTTGTGGCCCTGCGCCACGAATGGCCTCATTCTCTCCTGACTCTCATTTGATATATGAATGTGATATATTAAAATTACATTTACAATAACTCACCGAAATTATTGTAAAATATGTAGAATTCTTCGTTGTAATATAAATACCTCTAGCAAATGCCACTGTGCGTCTCGTAAATGATTTTGGTTTGAATGCATACGAAATGAAAACCATACTACATACATACTCGCATATCTTAAATAGTTGCGAGGCGAGGAACTGCTGTTGTAGTGTTTATAGCTATGTGGACATTGCAACATTAATAATGCTTACTTCTCATAGGTTTATATCTTTTATGATAATCGGAAACTAACCAATTGATTTTCTCATGGATAGCAGGGTCAGAAATGGACCAGATTACAAAAAAAAATACAGTCGAATTCATAACCTCCTCCTTTTACAGAACTCGGTTAAAAGACGACACGACAAGACAATTCTACTGAAACAAGTTACTGAAGGAAGGAGTTTACTCTTTACAACTAAGTATAGAAGGTGCATATGTTATGTACATATACCTAGTTTTATACAATCAACAAAATTATTGATTACTATTTTCTCTAACGCTACATACAAACAGTTTCAATTTCCTTAGCTTACTCAGATAAAGTTCTTAGGGTTTCTCAAACTTCGCTCTTGTTGTTCAAATATTTGAACCAAACTTATTTTATACCTTGTATTATAGCAGGTAGCAGCTTTTTAGCTCATACACATATGTATTTTGTCATCATAGCACAGGTATCGTATTAAAAAAAAATATCCTTCATCTAAAATCAGCTTCACGCTGCATCCCGCACATAGCGGGGTAAAATAGAGTAGGCAGAGGGAACCTACTGTTAAGACACTCAGGCCGTTCCCCATTTTCCATCGAATTTGAGTCACAGCTCGAAATAAACATAGAATAAAACAACAAGTATACATTAAAATACAATTATGATAGATCAGTAATCATGATAATAAATAAATGTCAATATTTATTATATATTAAGAAACTTACACCAATCTCATATAACACATAACTTTTTCCAACCCATAAACAAAGTTTGATGATAATTTCAAAGTTGCGTGACTAAAGTCGATATTTATAAGAACACATTGAGGAAATCTTGATACTATACTAATAACAGCTATTTTTAATTGTTCTAATAGAATAAAAGTTCGTTATGTAACTAACTTGTACATATTATTATTATATGTTGGTGATTGCTTACACTTTTCTTCAAATTGCACTCCATATTTTATGCTTTGGGTGTTAGCGTTGTATTATTATTCAAAAATAAAATTTGATTTATTTACTATGTGATTTATATATTTTTCACATTGTATCTCTAGCAAAATAGTCAGAAAGAACGGAGTGGCAAACGCTACCGTCCCTGCATACCTCTTTTGCCATATCCACTATCATCAATTCTTTGCATATACATGTACTTCACGGGGTCTTCACGCTTTTGATGCTTATTACGACTTTCGAAGGTCAATCTCCCTCCATCTCACTAATCACTCACTCTTTGCACATTTTTTACTATACTTTCAATACTTAATTTCTCAACGTGTAAAACACACTGAGGACGGCAACCTGAGCTATACCAATATTATGAGAAGTGATCACACCAGATACTAAGATACTTTGTTGATATATCTATGTTATTAAAAGATTTTAAAGATACCTCTGCTTAGATAAATAACGTAACCTACATCATCTCTAAATTAGCATACGGAATAAGTACGCAAACTATGAAATTTCTGTGACTTTCTATCACCATAGTTGCTTAAAGCTGTATTTATATAAAAATAATAAATAAAACAATAATCAATAAATAATTTAATTTGGGCCATTTGTGGGCAGGAAAGAGCACAAGCTTGCGACTGTAAATGCGACATGTTCTGGATTCGATTACCACTCGAGGAAATTATATATTTCATATTTTCATTTCCTCGCTTTGAAACAAGGCAAAGCGCGGCGTTGAGTTCTGCCACTAAACACGCAGTGCCTAACGAATTCGGAGTGTCTTAATACTAGATTCCCGGGTTCCCACTGCCTACTTTAACTGCAAAAAGCGATAATAAGTAAATAAATCAGCTTCACGCTGTATCCCGCACACAGCAGGGTAGACAGAGGGAACCTAGTGCTAAGACACTCCGTTTCCTACTGTCTGCCGCATTCTGGAGGCATTGCATATTGAGTGGCAGAACTCACCGCCGCGCTTTGCCACGACACCAGAGCAAAGTAATGGAAATATAAATTTAAGTAAATATTTCGAGTGCGGATTGAACTCACAACCAGTCGGTTTTACAGTCACACTTTGTGCCCCTGCGCCACGACTGACCTCTAGCGATAATGAAGCTAATAATAATAATAATATATGAGTAACCCTTAATAATGTGCCATAAATTTTATATAACAATGCGAATAAAATATTCATTACCAAGCTGGTTGGTATAAGGCTATTAAAAAATAAATCAATTAGAATTATTTATTAAGCTGAAATCACATACAACACAACATGTATGCGGACACGTGTGTTCCACATTTCGACCACCTTATTATTTTTGTATCAATTACGTGAGTCACGCTTGAAGCGAGAGAATTGTGTAAAATGACTTACTAAGTTACTATGTAACTCAAAAGTCAGTTTCACGCTGTATCTCGCACACAGAAATGGAAATATGAATTGAAATAAATATTTCATTTCCTCGAGTGGGGATCGAACCCACAACCAGTCGCGTTTACAGTCACACTTTGTGCCCCTGCGCCACGACTTTGTTTGATTTTTTTATGATTATTTGATTTATTTATTTTGATTTTTAATCGAATATGACGCTATCGGTAAAGGTTTTAAAAAATAGCATTTAGGTCTAGTTTAAAAAAAACTGCTATAGTTTTCGATACTTAAAAAACTAGGCGAAGAGTAAAAAACGAGAAGAATATAATATTCTTTTCATTCTTTATTTACGCAACTAAAATCAATGACTTTTTTTTATATAAAAGAAATACTTATATTACAACTTTAATGTATATTTATATCCAGTCGTAGTTTAGTAAGTTAAATTGTTTTGGGCCGACCCTCAAAACAGTTTAAGCATGTAGTTGGATAGTTTTAACTCAGTGCGGCCAGAACTAACTTTATATAAACACCGCAGTCCCATTAAGGGACTCTTTAGAATATTCTGAATAAAGATTTTAGTTATATTGTTTTTATTCATATTTAAGAATAAATTGTTGTCGCTGTAATGTATCGCTAGAAATACGATTTATTTAAAATACAATGTATTAAAAATCAGCTTCACGCTGTATTCCGCAAACGACAGAGTACGCAGAAGGAATCTAGTATTAAGAGTTAAGACACTCCGTTCCCTATGTTTCGCAGGATTCTGTTGGCATTGCGTGTTGAGGGGCGGAACCCAACGCCGCGTTTTGCCTCGACCCCAGAGCGAAGAAATGAAAATGTAAATTGAAATAAATATTTCATTTGCTGGCGTGGGGATCGAACGCACGACCAGTCGCGTGAACAATCACACACTTGTGCCCCTGCGCCGTGACTGGCCTCAACAATGTATTATTATATTTTTATTACTATTTTCCCTTTCTGCTTATACTTTTACTCATACCACCACATAAACATAATTTTTTTCGTTATTTTAAGTAAATGAGCTTTCAAAGAAAATTATCTCCTTAGAACGGTGCTTTGTGACTGTCGAGTCTAACACAAATTTATCGCGAGGTTCCGCACAATAGTTAATTATGCTTATCTCAAACTTCCTTGTTAACCTTATACGTGTGCCTCCAGCGAGGTCAGTTAGCAAAAGTATCTATTGGCAATCAATATTCTTGTGAATAGAAAGTGATAATTCCTATTGATTATTTACTACTGTACTGTAATATAAATTAACTAATATATATATATATATATATATATATATATTGTTTTACTATACATATATAATAATATTATATGTAATGAAATATAACAGTAATCTATATGTAAACCGAATTGAAACTGATATACTTTTATTTATTCAATACAATCCATCATATCATAGCTAAATTCTAATGCATACAATTTTATTAATAGATTCCTTTTGTGCCATCATAGGAGCCACTACAAAACTTTTCTACCCAATTCTAAACATATTTTTGTGTAATTCTATTTATATTTTAAGTGTGAAAGTTTGTATGGATGTTTGTTCTTCTTTCACGCAAAAATTACTAAAAGGATTTAGATGAAACTTTACAGTAATATATAATAGATTATACGAGTACATCAGAATATCTGCAGTTTACGTGAGGATTTTGTATAATTTGTCTATTATACAGCAATAAATTTGAGCGGGCGAAGCCGCGTGTAGTTCGCCAGTAACAGGATAAACTAAACTACATAATAAATCCGTTGCAAATATTCTTATTGTAAAATATCAACGCTGTTATGGAATGTGATGCTACTATCCTTATATCAGCAGTGATAACGATCTAGATTACGTGATAATGAGGTTAATGAACTATGCAGGACCTGCAGGTAAATTGATGATTAGGCGATAATATTGAATATTCGATGAAAATTATAATCCTTTACTCATGCTATATATAAAAACGGTTCGCATCGTAATATATGTATAAAATAAATGTAAATAAAAACAAAAACAACCAAATAGACTTTAAAACTAGGTTCAAAGTTCTCAAGGTGATATATATAATATAGTTATATATGTCACCTCCTGTAATGTGGACCTGTGTCTCAATAAAACTTAGACTGTTTCAAATATTTTTTTTAAATCAAAAAAACTCAGAAGATTTTTTTGGATATGACTGTTTCCAAGAAATTTGTGGACAAATACGTAAATACGAAATTTCGCAAACGCGCACCAAATTCTAAATAGATTATACTCATATATTATCCAAATCCAAAAATATCACGTATAATTGGTTAAATTTTATATTTATTCATATCAAACTCAAAGTTTGAAATGCAAAAAAAATCTTCTAGTTTCATTGAAAATATCTCGATATAGTGCTTAACTATTACTATATTTAGCAAGAATTGCTTATTTGTAAAATGATTATTAAATTTGTGGTTAAGCTGCAAACAGAGTTTCCTCATTAGCGCAAATTATTAAAACTTCAAATTCTAGACTTTTATGAAAAAAATTATATATTAAGATATATTTTTTTAAAGTTTTCAAATGATATAGGTATATTCTATATAGAATGTGAATTATACGAGGGACGTCATAACAAAATGTACTTACTAGTTTAAAGTTATTATCAACATTGCTGTATGAGCAACCACACAAGTATGGAATCGATTAGTAATAAAAGATAATAAAGAAATACTGTGTGCAGCAAAAATAAATTATTTTTAACAACACGATTGTAAGTCACTTTAAATAATATTTTTTCTATAATAAAGCGGTAAAAAAAATGTACGTAAGTACTACCAATATTTTTATAATACGAAAATATTAATTAGGAAAATATTATTGAGGCTAGTAGTGGCGCAGGGGCACAATGTGTGACTGTAAAATCGACTGGCTGTGGGTTCGATACCCACTCGAGGAAATGAAATATTTATTTACATTCATATTTTTATTTCTTCGCTCTGGTGTAGAGGCAAAGCGCGGCGTTGAATTCCGCCACTCAACACGCAATGTCTTCAAAACTCGGTGGAAAGTGGAGAACGGAGTGTCTTAACATTAGGTTCCCTCCACCTACCCTGGTATGTGCGGGATACAGCGTGAAGCTGATTTATTTGATATAAATATTAATTAAACCTATTATACCTATTAACACAACAAATCAATCGGTTGCTGAACTAGCCGCTCTACATAGACATACGAGACTTATCCAAGTTTTCAAAACCACCAGATAAGACCTCCTACACAGTTATTTTACCGTATTTACAATCAATCTTAACAACACACTAACTCGAATGCAAATTTTCTGTATCTAGTAAAACCTAACAATTGATACCAATAAAAATGCGCCCCTCGTACACGTCTCGTCGCTGGCTGCTCCTTAAGCTGCATTGATGCATTCAATGAATTTCTAATGTACGCTAGTTTATTCAAATGCAAGTAAGAAGACAATGGAAAAATGTTTATTGTAATGCTTAGATGGTTATGTATGTCGGTCGCTTTGTTTCAAAGCTCGGTGATACGATTACTAACGAATGCCATTAAAGCGTTCAAAGTCGACTATATTCCATTAAAAATGCAATTTTAAAAATAATGTTT
>DWLH01002813.1:0-10296 GCA_018249795.1 Heliconius telesiphe telesiphe | reverse complement strand
AGAGCGCCTGGTCGGTTTCCAGGAGGCGCGGGTTCGAGTCCCGCTACGTTCAAATTTTTATACGTTTTCTAAATAAGTATTTTTCTTTCCTAAGTGTGGAATAACACTTTAAAAATGTTTAAAAAAGAGGTTATATATCTTACATTATCTAAAATATCAAACGAATTTTTGTCTTCAATAGGTAGGAACGGTAAGTACCGTTACCATTGAAAATTATATAATTCAATTTTGTATTAAAATTATTGCCGATAATATTTTTAAATTGTAAGAAAATATTACAGTTAACCAGCTTATATAGGCACAAATAAATTTACGGACTTGAACAGTTTTGTATTTATAGTCTGTTAATCGATGACATTTATATGAGTACCTATGTATATTATCTGCCTTTCAAATATTTTTTCTTTATTCGAGTGTGATTCTGTACTTGTGGAAACGCTAAAACGTCTGTTCTAACAAAGGCCCGAATCTACTATGTTCAATTTGGTAACAAAGAAAATTAAAATTAAAAATTACTTATTATTCGCCCATAACCTAATGTCAACTACAGGATTAAACATTAAGATCATGTCAAACGGCCTAAAAGTTGCTACTAAAGTAATGGATTCTCCTCTATTTTGTGCATCAATTTTCATTAAATGCGGATCACGATACGAAAATACTTGTAACAATGGTATTACTCATTTCATCGAGCACTTGGCCGTATCGAATAAAGATCTACAGGAAACTGTCTACAATAGTTGTATAAAAATCACGTCGGTTACCACTAGGGAATATCAAATGTTCTCAGCGGTCAGTCCAGTAGAAAGTACTTTTGAATGTGTGGATACGCTATTTAAAATAATTTCTAAAGTTGATGATTATGACGATACTGATTTAAAATTGAATAAACAGAATATTTGTTCCGAGGCAAGTGACTATGATGACGATCCTAAGTCAGTGGCGTTTGATTACTTACACCAAACGGCATTTCAAGGAAGTCCTTTAGAACAGGGTGTGATAGGTCCAACAAAAAACATTTTAAGCTTCGATAAAGCCATACTATCACGTTTTATTAAAGAAACTTATCAACCACAAAAAATATTTTTAGCATTATGTGGGAATGTAACACATTCAGCCTTAATGGATGAAGTTAACACGAATCTACACTGTTTGAGGTACAAGAATTGTAATCCAATAGAAACTGGCACTCAACGTTTTACAGGATCACAAATTATTTACAGAGACGATTCCATGTCTTATGCTCACACTACTATCGCCGTAGAAGCTCCAGGACGGAACTCTCCTGAATATTTAACGTGTCTGGTTGCAAGTTGCCTGACAGGATCCTGGGACAGGACACAGGGAGGATCTTTTGCAAACGGATCGCCGCTAGCACGTGCGGCTTCGACTTCTTTATTATGCGAGAGATTTGAATCTTTTTATATTGCATATGAAGATGTTGGATTGTGGGGAATCTATTTTGTAGGCGATCGTTCCTGTTTAGACGACATGGTGTCGAACATACAGGACCAATGGATGCACATGTGCACTACTATTGTACAATCTGATGTAGAACGGGCAGTTAATTTAGCCAAACTTAAATTAGTCAAACGAATGACCGGTGTTATAAATTCCTGTCGTGATATAGGATCTCAGTTGTTATACGGTCCAGAAATCAAAACTTCGTTAGAACTTTACAACGAATTGCCTAATGTAACAGATAAAATGATTAAGGAGGTAGCATTCCAATACATTTATGATAAATGTCCTGCTGTAGCAGCTGTAGGACCTACTGAGGCATTACCGAATTACACTAGAATTAGATCTGGAATGTATTGGTTAAGGTTGTAAAACAATTATAAAATAAATATATTTTTTGGTCGTGCATATAAAATTTACTGTATAATCTAATCTAAAGATATATTTAAATAAAAAAAATAACAAGGTGTTTCTAATAATTAACTTTATATGTATACAGAACACACGTTGGTTTGGGTATCTTGGATACCTTAGGATATGTGCTAAACTAATGTTGCCAAAGCAAGAAATAGCGCTGAAAGGTAATTATAAGATACTAGCGGCCCATTCGCGGCTTTGCTCGCATACCACTTATAATTGTTTTATTATCCTGCATTTTCAATAACATAATCAATATAAATTAAATAATTAATATAATTTATATTAATTATTCAATAATTTTGAGAAAGTGCAAGCACTAACATGGGTGCTTGCGAGGACGAAATCGGCGGCAAGAGAGACTCATGCTTTTACTTGCGGCCGTAAACGGCGCGTTGAATTATTTAAAATTTATATTTTCTCAAAAAGTATACGTTCAAATTGCATACTAAAAAAAAGACAAAGTATTTCTTCATAAAAAATCCTTGATGATGGAATAACTTTCGCTCGTAAGTTTCAATATCTTTATCAAATAAAAAATCCGTATCACAATATTTTTTTAGAACTCATGAAATAGAACATTTCTTCCATACAATCTACTGACATATATTTTATTATATTTGCAGCGCACGCGATTAAAGCAATTCGATGGCGTTCATTATTATAGTTATTTCGTCATTTAATGCTAACTGATACGTACATCATAATATTACATAGCCTATAGCACTTCTGAAAAACTTAGCTTCCAAACAAAACCAAAAATAAGGAAATCGGACCAGTAGATCCAGAGATCTTAGCCTTTAAACGAACAAATAAACTCTTCCACTTTATTATATTAGTATAGATAAAAGCCGAAAATTATCTTTATTAAATTTCCTTGATGTAAGTTTTCAATATAAATGTATTTTCAATAATATAGAAAAAAATATATAAAAAGTAGCGGGCAATGTCGCGCAGGAGCAAACTTTACACCACACCAAGAAAAGAAGAAGAGAACGTGTAGTTTAGATTAATTATAAACAGCAAATAATTACATAAAAATTAACAATGGTTCGAAAATGTATGAAAATTTCTGCCCATCCGCGTGTGTCCATACTATGGCGCCCGAAGACTAGGTCATTTCGAATCAGTGACATCTCCTTGTAAAATGCTAAAAGTGACTATTATATTTATGCACATAAGGATGAATATCAAGGAAGCAAGTTCACTTTGGGTGACGTTTTCTTATAACAACAAATAAACTTTGCAAACCGTTGCTTAGCAACGGCCGGTTGTTATTAACATGGCAGAATAAATTGCATGTCAAATTAGAAAGTATTTTAATATATTTCGAATATATGTGTAATGTAATGTAGCCTATAGCACTTCTGAAGAATCCAGCTTTCATACAAAACAAAAACAAAGTAAATCCGACCAGTAGATCCAGAGATCTTAGCGTTTAAGCAAACAAACAAACAAACAAACTCTTCCGCTTTATTATATTAGTATAGATAACGGATTTTTGGAGTTAGTTGTATGCACCATACTTAAAAAAAATCTATTATTTCCTTCCTTCTATCATTCACAAAACTAAAAAAACTAAAAAACCTCTTGGAAACCGTTCAAGACCGCTAAGCCATACGTTGATTTCCAAGAGGTGCAAGTTCAAATCCCGCTACGTACAATTTTTTAGTATAAGTTTTCTTAAAAGAATTTTTCTTTCCTAAGTTTAAAATCCAACACTTTAAAAATTTATAATAAAAAAAATGGTGTGTGATTACTTGAAAATAACCGTGGTTTTCCTAGTGCATATAGCTAATTACACGACGATATAATAACACAAACATATAATTTTAAAATTTTGAGATTCTTTCTTAAATCTTAAATTCTTTCTTAATCAGAAATTCCGGACAAAGTCTTCGGAACGGAAGAATTGTTTTTATAAAACTAACACTGAAAGATAGATTTTGAGCAACATAAAATAGGCTACTTTTGATCCCGGAACAAACGCGGAATAATCCATAAAAGATTACGGTTTATTTAGTACATAACAGTGTAAGGGCGAAGCCTTCCGGCCTTTATAGGGGCCGCTAGTATTACATAATTATACGAGCAGGTCATTCAAAGTACATCTGCGTCTACAAAGTATGCAACGTGAGTAGAATTAAGCTATCACTAATTTAAAATATCTTATTTTTCAAGCTGTAAAATGGTAGATACTAAAGTATTTCTTGTAATTTTTTATTATATTATATTTTTGTCACTTTTATATCATAAAGTAAAAATTCATCAAACAATACATTATTCAAATCAAATCAAATTAAATGAGTTTCTCGCTGTATCCCGCACACAGCCTTGTAAGCAGACGGAACCTAGTGTTAAAACACCTTATTCCTCAATTCACGCCGAATATTTGGAGCCATTGAGTGTTGAGTGGCGGAACTCAACGCCGGGCTTTTGCCTTGGTGCCAGAGTCCAGAAATGAAAAAAAAATAATTTAATAATTAATTACCTCAAGTGATGATCGAACCCATAACGTCGCGTTACAGTCACACCCTTGTGCCTGTGTATAATATCAAATTTGCTTTAACATTTAATTTAACTTCTACATTCATATTTACACGCACGTAATATCGTTTTAAACTACAAAGGGCGTACGTGACCTCCGTTAATATGGAAATTAATGTTGCATTTTTGGTATCCGTTTCATAATGAAATAATTATACTTATTGTCATAAGTTTTCATAATATTATATAGGGAAGCTTTGGTGTTTTGATACGCTATATTTAGAAGAGATATTATCTACATATATATTTTTTTTGAGGTGGATTGTTGTGTTAGCTTGAGCATACTATTTTGTCTACAGTTTGAGAAAGTGCGGCGTTTAATTTCGCTAATCAACTCGTTTCGGAAATTAGGCGGAAAGTAGGGAACCGAGTGGCTTAACACTAGGTTCTCTGACTATCCTGCCATATAAGGGATACAGCGTGAAATTAAAGAATAATATATTTGAATTTTATAAAATGTAATATAAAAAGAATGAGAAAATAAAAAGATAAACATTTTAATATTACAATGCATTTATAAAAATCCTTTTTCCATCCGTTTTCCTTTCATCCTTTACTAGTTGCCCGCCCGCGGCTTCGCCCGCTTGAAGTACATGATTATTGATTTAATAAACAGAATTGACTGACAACTATAATGTCTAATAGGATTTTTTATTGCTTTAATCTGTAATCTTCAAATTTTATTTTTAACTACATTATCGTAATTTCTATAAGGATTTTTCATTGTTTCGAATTAAAAAATACGACCAATGTTGATTTGATATTTATAATAATATACTTTGAGCATTGATACATAAAGCTAATTATATATATATACAGGGTGGAAGTGTTAGTACCACATTAAATGAAAGCACAGTTTTAACTACTCTATAAAAGCCTAATACAATAAAAAAAAATCCCAAAAATGAAAAAGGGATTTTTTCAAACAAAATAAATAATAAAATTATTGTTGTAATACAAAACGACATTTGTCAAGAACGACACACGCATACATAAATGCTCATTATGCACGCTATCATTATGCCTCATTCCGAAATCGAGTCGTAGGTATTGGCGATAAAGTTCAAAGTTCAGATTTTTATACGTTTTCTAAATAAGTGTGAATAAGTATATTGTAAGTGTTATGTAAACACTTTAATCCTTAGAGCTTCGTAACGAGTGCAGTCCTGCAGAAGATGCTGCAGGGTTTGGCTTGAAATGTTATTACATGGGCATGCTATATAATATTCGCAGGCAAATAATGCTTCGAGTTCATTCAAATTACGTAAACTTTTTTTTTAATGATCCGATTACGATGAAACGAACTTTAAATGTTATGCTGTTAAGTAAATTCGAAGATAAACGTGATCATACAGACAGACAATTTTTTTTAAATATTTTGCTTTTTAAGTTTTTCCTTCTATACATTTCAGTCAAAAATACTAAGTGTACAGTTTTAGTATTTTTGACTGAAATGTAATGATTCTATATTTAAAAATTTTAATATTCGCAATAATTTATTATAAAAATGTAAATATCTTTGAAAATAAGTAATATAAGTTTGTAGAACTATCGCCAGAGGACACTACTAAAATGACGCTTTATGTGGTAGGAAAATTCGAGATATACTTTTAGACTTGAAGCGGAAGAAGAAACAGATCCTCTAGAACACTGGTTCCCAACCAGTGGTCCGCGGACCACCAGTGGTCCGGAGAAGCCTAAATATGGTCCGCGAACGATTTTAATTTTATGACTCGGGATGGTGAGGTAAAGTTTCTGTTTGATTATCACAGTTAATTTTTATTATACTTACATGCATAGTGGTCCCTGCCACCAAGAATGATATAAAAGTGGTCCTTGATCAAGAAAAGGTTGGGAACCTCTGCTCTAGAATAACATATTATATTAGAATTTAAGATAGACTACTATTATTATTGTACTAGCTTAATAATAATAATATTTTACTCTAGAATAAATATATGTTCTGTCAAAGCCACGATGTTTTTTTTTATTTTACAAAAAAAAATATTTTTTCTTTTTTATATATATATATATATATATATATATATATATATATATATATATATATATATATAATATATATAAATATTTTATATATTTTTTTTTACATTAAACATCGTTCTGAGCAATGGATATCCGTTCTATGAGCTTTATGTCCTTGTGTGTAACCTATGTGTTAATATATGTTTTTATCAATTGGTGTTCCAATTAAGAATTTAAAATGTATATAGTATATTATGGTTGAAAGGGTAGAATGAAATTTATTTTGAAAATAAGTTTCACATCTAACGAGTTATAATAGCGGCTTTGAGTTTGCAAGCAAAGTTACAACACTGTTAGTTTTGCTGTTAGAAACGTGAAACTATTAGTATAAAACAGTACAAAAGCTTATTGTAGAAAATTTAATAGTAAAAAGGTTTTATTTAAATCTCTTTATAATTTATTATTAATTTTTGTGGCTAAATTTAATTGGAAATAAATAGGCAAATTAATTACTTTACTTTAAGTGGAACTGATATAGGAGTACACCTATATGCTTCAGAGAAATCTGTATCATGTTTTTAGTTGAAAGAATATTGAGTTCTACGAATTTGAGCCGCAATAATTAAAATATTCATATTGAAAATAAAAGCGGATTTTATGTCTACTCGCAACGTTGTGTGAACTTAATATTCTTAATTAATATTTATAAATACATATATAATTTAAACAAACATTGAGTTCACAATTCAAATATAGGAATTTTTATTATTTTCTCAGCGGACTGAAAGACCTTGATCTAGCTAATAATGAAACCGTGGTCAGTATTGAACATCTAGGGGACGAGCTTCGACAAGTGAAGAATACTCTCCATCAGAATAAGTTGATAGTTTCCCGCCAACTTCGTCAGTAGACCAATAAGCCACCCACAATAGAGAGACAGCCGGCACTTCTACCTTATATGTGAAGGGGGTTACAGACAGGATTGGCAATATCTTAAGAAAAGCTGCCATGAAGATCTTACTAAATAGAGAAAATAGAGAAATATTACTTTTCACCGGTTTGAGACCGGTGAAAATGTCGTTACACTGTGTAGGCATATACAAACTAGATTGTGACTGTGACTTATCATATATCGGTCAAACAAAGAGAAGCATCGGTGTTACGGTGAAGGTGAACACATCTCCGATGTCAAGAACGGGCATGTGCCGAAGTCAGCTGTGTGTGAGCACACTGCAGATAAACCCAGCAGTACATCAGAAAATCCCACATCCTCGCTAAGAAAAACAGATATATTTTTAGAATGATCTGTGATTCTATTGAAATAAAAAACATCTGAAATTCAATAGAGAGAGTGGTTGGAAATTCTTTACCACCTGGCACCTGGCCCCACAACAGAGAGCAAGATACAGTCAGCTCATTCTGCAAGAATAGGCAGGTACAGGGCAATACGCGAGGCAATTAAAAAATCGTTGGCGGTGGTTTGATATAATAATTATATCAACTGACAGACAGATGCCACCTCAGTCTATATGCTTCTATCCAACATTCTATCCCAAGGCGACCTTGGTTTTATTCTCAAAAATTTACTGAACGGAGAATTATAACAACAATTTGTCGCTTGCGTTTTGGGCATGCTTGTACGCCTGTTCATCTGGCTAAGATCAGGGCCAGGGACCATTCTCTGTGTGAATATGGCCTTGACGACGGTTCCCCTTCTCACATCCTTTTCTCTTGTCCTAAATTGATCCGTCCCTTATATGATATCCTTCCTCATAAAGTTCCCCGCCCCCTTAATGTTCAGTGTTTGTTAATGTTTGTGTTTAGTCCACCTTGTAAATTTTTATGTAAATATATTAAGAATAACAAAATTTAATTATAAAGTAACATCGATGTAAAATAATAGGTATTACTAACCGCCCAGGGGGTGTCCTGACTAATATCTGTCCGATATTTGTTCTTGGGCATACGGGTACGCGACCCCGGAACCTCGAGCCACCACTTGCTATAACCTCCGTCCAGTCCATAAAAGTGGTGTCCCCTTCTTTTAATCCCCTCCTTTTCCTACTCTCTCCCTTTGCCCATCCTTTCCCCTTTTCTATCTGTCCTATTCCTCTCCCCCCGGTTTCTCCCTACAAAGGGGTTTTGGAGGTCAGATGGCAATCGCTCAATTAAAAATCACAACTCGCCATAACATGGAACGAACCACGCAAAGACTGGGTACGACTAGGGCGTCGCCGCAAAACGACGCGCAGGCACATCGCCCTACACCCGCGACAAGTGGGCAAGGGCTACCGTGTCAAGTACGGGCACGGCTAAAGACGCTAATACCCAGACGGAAGCTCCGCTTTGCAACGTGGAATATTGGCTCTCTAACCGGACGATGCAGGGAACTCTCAGATGTACTCATGAGACGTCGGGTCCAGTGTGCTTTCCTCCAGGAAACTCGTTGGAAGGGCAATAAGTCCCGTAACATCGGGCAGGGTTACCGGCTTATATACACTGGGTCACCTTCCGGTAGAAACGGTGTGGCGGCAGTGCTTTCTGAAGAGCTTCAGAATGGGCTCCGTGAAGTTGACCGTCGCTGCGACCGCTTGATGCGAGTAAGGGTACTGATTGAGGGCGTTACCACAAACTTAATCGGTGCCTATGCTCCCCAGGTGGGATGTATCGCGTCCGAAAAGGAGAGATTCTGGGAGCAGTTTGAAGAGGTGCTACTTGCTATACCGTCTACCGAAGTGGTCTTACTTGGGGGGGACTTGAACGGTCACGTCGGTAAGGCTGCTGAGCCGTATGAACGTGTTCACGGGGGTTTTGGTCACGGTCTTCGCAATACAGAGGGAGAAAATATTCTCAGAACCTGTATTGCGTCTGATCTGGCCGTCGTGAATACGTTCTTCCAAAAGAATCCTCAGCACCTTATCACGTATAAGAGCGGGTCCCACTCAGCTCAAATAGACTACTTATTGACCAGACGGTGTCATATGGGCAGGGTAACTAACTGTAAGGTCATTCCAGGCGAAAGCCTAACGGCCCAACATCATCTTCTTGTCATGGACTTTAACGTCACTCCGAAGAAGAAAGTAGCCGAGAAACGTACGCCTCGGATCAAGTGGTGGCTGCTGAATGGACCGATGCAAACCGACTTCCTGGCAGAGGTGAAAAGTCATAATCTTTCGACTAACACCGAGACTGCTCAGGATGCTTGGAATCGAGCTCAGTCGGCAATCATTGCGGCAGGCAGGCGAGTTCTTGGCCTTTCCAGGGGAGGACGTGTCATCGACAGGGTGACATGGTGGTGGAATGACAAGGTGCAGGAGGTGACTCGTGAAAAGAAGGATGCCTTCAAGAAGTGGCAGCAATCCAACTCTCCTGAAGACAGACTGGAGTACATTGCAGCTAAACGTGCCAGTAAAAGAGCTGTAGCTAGAGCCCGCAGTGAGAGTTTGTCACCATTGTATGATAAACTTGAAACTGTGGAGGGGCAGAAGTTCATTTACAAAATGTCTTTGCGTCAGAGATTCCAAAGGCACGCTGCTCTGTAGTCATGCCTCTGTGTAGGAGAGGTGGAGAAGCTACTTCCAGGAGTACCTGAATACTCAGCACCCATGCAGTCTTCATCACGACCCACCCCCTAACCTCGGACTTATTGCCCCGATAACCCTTGACGAAACTCGTAACTGCCTTCGACGCATGAAGAACGGAAAAGCGGTGGGACCTGACGACATTCCGATTGAAGCGTGGAAATCGTTGGGCTCTCTTGGTGTCCTTTTTAACCATATCTTGAACACTGGAAAGATGCCACACCAGTGGCGGCTTAGCTTTATTACCCCTATTTACAAGGGAAGGGGCAGTGTTCAAGATTGTGGTAGTTATAGGGGCATTAAGCTT
>DWLH01002812.1:0-10297 GCA_018249795.1 Heliconius telesiphe telesiphe | reverse complement strand
CTTTCACAGAGATAATGTGTCAATAGTTGATCACCATTCCGCTTCCGAACAGTTCATAAAACATCTGGACAACGAAAACAAAAGCAGGTAATATTTGTTTTTTACATTTTAAATAAGTTAATTAATTCATTTTGTAACAACATAATACATACTCGTAGAGAGGGAAATAAAATCTGTTTATTTGCACGGTGCAAAGTAAATTCTATTTTTAAATTCTTCAAGTAAAACTTAAATGAATTGGAATTAATGAAAATCCCTACTATCAAGTTTTTCCAATGTTGCTGTAAGGATTTAGCTTTTCAGTATTTTTATTGAAGTTCTATACAGAATTTCGTAAATAGCTAAATTTAAGTATGTATATTCCTAAGATTTACTTTTATATTTAGTAACGAATAGTTAATAAAGTAATAAATAATAATAAAAACATTTTGTATAAAATTTATTTAACAAAAGAAACATTTTTATTTTGATAATTTAATTTTATTCATTGCGCATTTAATATTCAAGCTTCTCTTTGCAAATCAGACGTAACTGCAGAATCGCAGAGCGTCAGATTGATGTAAAATATGAAATTTTGTAGAATATGCTGAAGTTAAAATCGTAAAACGTCTTCTACTATCTTCAATATTTATATAATTTTAATTTAAAAATATGAAGTATAACTCTAGAGAACGTATGCTGCGATATAATACAAAATTAACATATCACAATATGCCATTTACTTACGAATGTATATATTTTCTATTCTCTATTATATAAAAATATATATTTTTTAAAATATATAGATATAAACTACTAACGTTGTCGGGGTGTTCATTTATTTTCAAAGTAAATTCACGCCCAAACATCATTCCGGCAGAAATTTATAATTATTTTTTAAAATTTTCGATCATCAAACCGGAGGTGGATATTAATTTTATTATAGTTAAAATGTTACATTAATATAAGTAAAATGTGTTCCTTAGTATTTTAATTATTCCTGAAAATGTATAATCAACGTATAATTGGAAATTAAATTTGATTTTTAGGATCCGTACCTTTTAAGGAATAAAGGAACCCTTATAAGGTCACTTTGTTATCCGTCTGTATGTCGGTCAAGAGCCTTTATCTCAGGAACGCTTGGAGATATCGAGCTGAAATTTGAACCATATATATAGTCAGATCTACGGTTCCATGATTTCCTGAAAAAAAATGGAATTTCTATATTTATTTTAAAAAATATGGCCATTTATATCGCACAAAGGCGTATTTCGATACTACAAATGGAATCAAAATTAACTACTTTCAGTTGACCTAGAGTTATGACATTTGGCAGCTAGCATCTGCAGGTAGTACTAGTTCAGAAAAAATCCTAAAACTATACATTTATGGTTAAATCATAAAAAGAATACACTTAAAAGGGTGCAAAATTTGGTATTATAGCCGTTAGTTCAAGCGACGTATCAGATGAAATAGCTCTGACTAAGCTAAGCTTGAAATTCAGAAAAAGCTCGTAATCTCCTATTTTTGTCCGGAACCGGAGTCCAACTCGTTCTTGTCCGGTTTTTTAGGTATAACTACAAATTCTCTCCAATTATCGAGAACCAGTAACAGCCAATATCTCTTGTATATAGCCTCTCTTGTTTATTAAGAATACAATTGAAATATAATTTAAACGCTTAGGATAAGAATGTGATCAACTAAGGAAAAATATTTTCTAATATTTAATAAATATTTTTATATATTTTTATTTATATTAATATAAACAAAAAATAATATTTATGACTAGAGACTCAACTTGGCTTTTTTTAAATACTTACATATTTTTTGTTTGTATGTCCTTTCCTCTAAGAATTTGTGCACAAAGTTTCATGATAAACGAATAGTAGTAGTATTAGTTTTGGCGTGTAAGCGTAACAAACAAACTTACATAATATTTATAATAATAGTATGATTGTATGGCAAGCCATAAGTTATTAATTATCCCTTTATAATTTTATATGAAGATATACCTACCTGATTGTAATCAGCTACACGCTGTATCCCGCACACAGCAGGGTAGGCAGAGGGAACCTAGTGTTAAGACACTCCGTTCCCCATTTTCTGCCAAATTCTGGAGGCATTGCGTGTTAAGTGGCAGAACTCAACGCCACCATTTGCCTCGACACCAGAGCGAAGAAATGGAAATATAAATTTAAGTAAATATTTCATCCCCTCGAGTGGGGATCGAACTCACAACCAGTCGGTTTTACAGTCACACTTTGTGCCCCTGCGCCACGACTGGCCTCTAATCCTAATTGTAATAAAACTAGTAATAAATTTGACTTACTGTGTATCTTATATGGGTAATATTTTTTTAGCTTCTCGCGTTATCTCACATTTAACAGAGTAGGCAGAACCGTTTCCCACGTACCGGAAAATGCTTAAGAAATTGAAATTATTGGGTCGCGGAACTCAACACCACGTTTTGTATTCTTAGTCTGATAAGCGAGGATATGAAAATAATCTATTCCCATGAATGGGAATCCAACCCATAACCGTCGCGTACACAGTTTGCGCCGCTGGGCCTCTATGGCGTTTTTATACTTGTGCAATTTTCATGGATCTCCCCATTGACTCTGTAGACGCTATCTATGAAATTTAAGGATTTAAGACAAGTCAATTGTCATTAATCATTAACTTTTTAATAAATTTTACTTACTGTATATTTGATACACATAATTATTGTTTATGAACAGGGGAGGATGTCCGTCAGACTGGGTTTGGATAGTTCCGCCGATGTCGTCATCCCTTACCTCGGTTTTCCATCAAGAAATGGCATTATATTACATGAGGCCTTCATACGATTATCAAGTAAATTGTATTCATTATACATATGACGTTAAAATATGACTAAATGTTACTTACTAATGTTGAATAAGAACTTGTAAAATATTTTTAATATTACTCACTAATATTACACTACTGGGTAGCCTGTAACCTAATTTATATTTTTTTTTCATACCTAAATTAATATAATATAAAAAGAAATAAAAATCAGCTTCACCCTGTATCCCGCAGACAGCAGGGTATACGGAGGGAAACTAGTGTTAAGACACTCCGTACCCCACTTTCTGATGAATCGTTGAGTGGCAGAACTCAACGCCGCGCTTTGCCTCGACACCAGAGCGAAGAAATAGAAATACAAATTTAAACAAATATTTCATCTCATCGAGTGGGGATCGAACCCACAACCAGCCGGTTTTACAGTCACACTTTGTGTCCCTGCGCCACAACTGGCCTCTGAAATTAAATAAATAGCTTAATTTAATTTGTTGTTAGTGTTGTTTGTGTTAATAAACTTAGGACGCGTTTAACGTATAATTTAAAAGAATGTGCTATAAATATAGATTAAAAATTTAATGTGAAATATTTTTTTAGAAATAGTAATAAATATTAATATATAATTATAAACCCACAAGGAACCAGCATGGAAAACCCACCAATGGACCAAAGACGAAGGTAGACCTAAAACTAGAAAATTCCATTTCAAGCAAATAGCTCGAGCTGTCAAATTTACATCCAAGCTGTTCGGACAAGCGCTCTCTAAGAGAATCAAGGCGACGATCCTCTACGCGACTGAAACTGGCAAATCTGAACAATACGCTAAGGAACTTGGCACTATATTTGGCCATGCTTTTAATGCTCAAGTAGGTCCTTATCCTTTATTTTATATTTATTTTATTCATATTTTTAGGTCTTATTGATAGATGCAAAAATATTTCAGATAAGTGGTGCATACAAGTATATAATAATAAATGAATTGATAAAATAAGCACAATTAAAATGTAATGTTTTAAATAAATAGGGTGATCGATCATGTTAAAAGAACTGACACTGAAACGACTTTCTGCCAGGCACGTATAATTGTTTACCCGAGTGGATATCGAACCCGCAACCCTCGCGTTTTTAGTTAGGCCTCATAAAATAAAATAAAAAAAATATTGTATTATCCTCAGGTTCACTGTATGTCAGAGTACGATGTGTTCTCCATAGAGCACGAAACCCTCTTGTTGATTGTCACCTCAACGTTTGGCAACGGCGAACCACCGGCTAATGGAGAAGTATGTACATCTCGTCTTGTCATTGATAAAAAAAATCGTGTGTGATTTTTATATAGAAGTGTGGAATCAAAAAAATGGTTAAGGAGAAATACAAAAATTATATATTTCTGTATTTCTCATACATGATATACACCATATGTCTTTCAAAGATTTTTTTGCGTCGAGCAAGAGGCGTGCATCTATATATGTATGTATCTATATATTTTTTATTGTATTCGTAGTTCTTCATAAGGTAATAGTTTATTTAAAGTGCATTTATATATATATATATATATATATATATATATATATATATATATATATATATATATATATATATATATATATATATATTCATATACATATAATTTTTTTATTTTATATATATATATATATATATATATATATATATATATATATATATATATATATATATATATATATATATATATATATATTCAAATACAAGTAATCGTTTTATATTATATATATATATATATATATATATATATATATATATATATATATAATATAAAACTATTACAATTCCTTTTATAAATCAATTGAATTTATAGTTGCGGTTAAGAAGCAAAATAAAATTACACTTCTCACTTCCTTAGTTATGGTAGCAAAATAAAACTAGGAGTTGTTTTATAATAATATTTTATATCGCGTATAAAATGATTATAACCAATTATATGAGTGTGTTTGTATGTGTATGTATTACACACAGAGTGTAATATGAATACATACGCCATAATAAGTTATAGCATTTATCGAGATATAAAGAAATATTTGTTAAATATATTTTAATAGTATTTTTTTTAAGTTGAGAAGACCTAGTGTTAAGATATTTCGTTTAATTTTATGCGTCTTTTAAAAATGTTTGTATTGCGTACGGAGAAATGTCATACCAAATATGATTATTCCAACATTAAGGAGGTTGCCGTCTCGCAGTACAACGGTGTACAACGATAAACGACAAGACTGTGGGTTCGATCCCCACTCGGGTGAATAATTATTTTTAAATCGTTTTAATTTATTTGTTCTAATTCAAACAAAAACCGTTGTAAGTTCCGCCACGGACACATTAAAAAGGAAAGGAAAAATAAGGATCAAACCCATAACTATTACTATTCCGATTAAGTCCCACTGCGCCAAAACACGCTCATCATCACAATGTCGTCAAATATAATCTATAAATATTTTGTTCATATTATAATATATATACATATAAATAATAATATTTTTAAAGCAAAAAAACTGACTTCCACCGGACCTCATGATGAGAACCTAGCCAAACTCTCATCAAACTACCCTTGAAGTGTATGCTTTCCAATAAAAAAAGCTTAATTCGCTATATCGAGTTATTCATCCAAGACTTACGTGATTTTCTCATGGACAGACGTTTCTAGTCAGAAACGAACAAATATTAAAATGGAACCACACGAGAAGCACCAGTTTTCAAACAAAAAAATAATCAACAAAATCGTTTCACCCAGTCAAATGTACTGAGGTAACAAACATAAAAAACAAAATATATTCGAATTGATAACCTCCTCCTTGCTGAACTCGGTTAAATATCATTGTTTAAACGCCACATATGACGATGAGATAGAACAATATTCCCAATATGGCCATCCATTTAACTCATATTTAAACAATATATAGTTACAAAATAGGTGTTACTTTTCACATTTATTTGTCAAGTCATATATTTTACATTATAAGTATAAATAATATGGTACTTCGCAGGGTTTCGCTAAACACCTGTGCCAGATGCTGTGTAACGAGAAGAAGAATTCTGGCGATCAAACTGATAGTGCCGGGTGAGTGTTTACTCATTTAGAAAATCTTTTAAAGCCATATTACAATGTTTGGAAATAAATTAAATTATTTACATAATATTTGTTTGTTAGAGGTCAATCGTGGTGCATAGGCGCACGCATGTTACTGTAAACGCGACAGGCTGTGGGTTCAATTATAACTCGAGGAAATGAAATATTTAATATTTTCAATCGAGCTAAATCGAGGCGTTGAGTTCCGCCACTCAAAACGCAATGCCTCCAGAATTGGGAAAAGTAGGGAAGGAAAGTGTCTTAATGAAACGTAGTGTCTGCACACTTTATTCCAGGTTCCGTCTGCCTACCCTGGTATGTGCGTAATACAGCATGAATCTGGAAAAAAACATATTTGTTTAATATCGTGATATACAGAAACTGATTTAACACTTTTGTATTTACTCATACATGAGTAAGCTTTATTTATAATAAAGACATTTAAATTGTAATATGTAATATACGTTAAATTGTATATGTACTTAATATACAGTAATCTTCGTGATTAATATAAAATAAATATAGCATAAGAAAATATGGGTCACCCATGAAGCACAGTTGATAACTGTTAACATTATTTAACATTCCCCAGAATAACATTAGAACCCACAAGCATCGTGATCTAATACGAAACGCTATAACTATGCCACGATATTTTAGCATAATTAATATTTTAATTTCTTTTAACAGCCTCACAAAATTACCGACGCCAAAATCTCTAATGCGTACAAACAGCGTGACCCCCAGCGTCGAATATAAGAAGCAGCTTTCGCGTATGGAGTCAAATAAAACGAATGTTAATGATTATAAAAGGCAATTGTCGAGGCTAGAATCTAATAAGAGTAAGTTAAATTTTAACTTTATTTAAAAGTAAATCTGATAGTACTTACAGAAGAAATAAATGTGTTGCTTAAAATAAATGTAAGAAAATCTAAACTAAGTTAAAAAAAATAGGTACACCATGATAATTTGTACAAGTATGTGACTGTAAACGCGATGGTTGTGGGTTTGATTCCCCCTCGGGGGCATGCAATTTCATTTTTTCGCTCTGTAACGAGGTAAAGCGCGGCGTTGAGTTCCGCCACTCAATGCCTCCAGAACTCGCCGGAAAATGAGTAACGGAAGTGCCTTAATAGGAACGGAGTGTCTTAACATTAGATTTCCAAGTTCCCCCTGCCTACCATGCGGAGCAGTGCGATATGCGGGGGAGTATGACGAGTAAATAGGTATACTATGACAAATTATAGTATATTTATTGCTCTAAATTTATCACTTTCTTCTAATAAGATCTTTGATTTTTGTTTTTGTATAAATTTTTGGAAATCTCATAGATTAAGAATCGTATTCTACACGTGACTACGGACTACTACAAACTGTTGGAAGTGTCGAGATTAAAAAAATGTAAAACTCTCAAATATACACCCCAATAATACGGTTAAAAAAATATATTTTATTTTAAATATTACAAAAATATTTTAGAACTAAAACAATAAATAAAAATTGTATAATTAATCGAGATGGATAACATGCTCTTACAACAAATTAATTTAAAGTATAGCAAAATCTAAAGCAATGGTCTTCACGATTGACATAAAATCGATGTACACAAAAAATATTCAATATATTCAATTTATCATGACTAAACATTTTGATTTGTTATCTATATTATTAAAAAGCATCTATATTATTAAGAAATATATTGTTAAAAAGCGTATAAAATTTTTAACATAACGGCATTTGAATTCGCGCTTCTTAGATATCGTCCGAGCGCTCTGACTGACCACTAAACTATGCGTTCTTATGAAACTTCGCCAAAATTTCTAATTAATTTGTAAGAAGCATTTATTCTAAAAAAAAATTCTATTCTTAATCTAAAAAAAACATTTTAAAAATATAAAAATATTGTTATTTAATATTTTTGTTTTATTAATTCTTTTTAGGTAGTATAACAGTAACATCATCAGCAGAAAACATAGGACCACTAAGTAATGTATGTTACGCAGTATTTGCACTCGGGTCTAGTGTTTACCCAAAATATTGTCAATTTGGTAAAACTGTTGATAAAATTTTGGAAGATTTGGGAGGGGAGAGACTATTGGAAGTAAATTGTGGAGATGAAATGTGTGGGCAGGAGCAGCAGTTTCGTGTGTGGTCGTCTAATATATTTCATGTGAGTGTAAATAATTTATAAGATATTCTATGTTTTTAAAAATACAGCGTGAAGCTGACTCCGTTTTAAAAAAAAATTATAAAGACAAATTTTATATTTTTATATAAGAAAATTGCTTTTATGTAGCCTTTATATGCCCTACGGTTGTGGTCTTAAAACTTGATTGAAATATTTACTTAAAAATTATAAAATATATCAATTAAGTAATGAATAAAGGCCGTCGTGGCACTGCGGGGTAACGTCTGATTGTTAACGCGACAGCTATGGGTTCAATTTCCATGCGGAGTTATCAATTTTGTTTTCTTTTCCTCACTCTGGTACCAAAAAAAGTGCAGAGTTGAGTTCCACTACTCTACACGCAATGACTCGAAAATTGAGGAGAAGTGAAGAATGGAATGTCGTCTGTTTAAGTTCTTTTTTTACATTGCTATAAACAGAAAACAGCAAATGAAGCTAAATTTAAAATGAATAGTCATTTTATATGATTTATTTATGAAAAAAATCTTTTATATCGTAGGTTGCTTGCGAAACATTCTGTCTAGAAGAAAATGATATGGTAAAAGATGCTAAGAAGGCTTTCGGTAAAATACCGTTGACTGAAGAAACTGTGAAATTCAGTCGAACTGATAGTAAAAGAGATATGAAATCTGCACTCGAATATAGTTATAAGAAGAATTTTATTACTTGCAAAATAAGTGAAAATAAATATCTTGGGGAATCAACTAATGATAGATCTACCATATTTATTGATATGGAATCTGATGTAAGTATTAAATCTTGAACCATCTAATATTTGTGATGAAATTTAAATCTGTTTTGAACATTTTTATTTGTAAGCGAATCATAGATATCAATAAAGTGATGTGATATATGTGTTGTAGTGATACTATAACACTTATAGCTCCTCACTAGATACCTCGCAAAATACGTAAAATTCAAAAAGTTTTCTCTAACTTAACAAACAAATTTTATTAATTTACTATAATAAACATCTACTTATTATATATCTATAAATTGAAGATATACATGACATATGAATGTTTCTATAGATTTTAAACATGACAAGTTTATTATATTATAAATAGGCCAAAATACAATAAATATACTATTTTACTATTTTTTTTAGTCGGAACTTAAATACGAACCCGGCGACCACGTCGGTATAATGGCGTGCAATAGGAAGGAGATCGTCGACGCTGTGCTGGAAAGGTTAAAGGGGATCGATAATTTCGACAGACCGGTACAATTGAAGGTTATGAAGGAAACTCTTACGCCTACCGGTAAGATATTTTTATTAAAAAGATAGGTAATATTCATTGAGGCCGTCGTGCCGCTGTTACACAAGCGTGTGATTATAAACATGACGATCCTAAGTTCGATTACCATCTAAAGTAATTAAATTATTAATATTTATTATTTAATATTTTCATTTCCTCGCTCTGGTAACACGACAAAACGCGGAGTTGAGTTCCGCCACTAAGCACGCAATGCCCCAAAAATTCTGCGGAAAGATGGAGAACGGAGTGTCTTAACACTAGGATCCCTCTGCCACCCGGGGTATTGGCGCAATAAAGTGTGAAGATAAAAAATATAGGTTGAGAATGCTGACTTAATGTTCTACTGAAAACGATAGATTTGGTCTAAATCCCCAAAAATATTTCATTATTGAAATAAAGGCGCTTTTTAGTCTGATCAAACTTCACCTAAATCTGTAAAATGGGTATTCTGCACCTAAATCTGTAGAATGGGTGAAAAGTTGACGACAGAGCATATCTGGATAATGAGGTTCTTCTGGTTTTAATATTTCCTATTCAATAAGTCGAGTCAGATCACGTCAATATATATTTTTATATGCAATCATCATATTATCTTCCAGCAAATTTGTTATTTTACAAATCGTAATACAAATGAACTCAGACTATTGTTTGATTACTTACCTATTACTTTTTAGTTATTCTAATAAGTACAGTAACAAGTAACAAACAATCGTCGTGAACATCTTGTAGTTGCTATTTGGCATTTCTTTCACAATATCACATCCTTTCCTCTTTCTCTTTATCTATCTTTCTCTCGAATCCTAAAAAAGTCTTTATAAACACCGATTTTAATCAGGTGCAGTAAAGTCCTGGGAGTTCCACGAGCGTCTCCCAGCGCTGTCAGTGCGGGAAATATACACGCGATTCCTGGACATCACGTCACCGCCCTCTACTAAAGTGTTGAAGTACCTC
>DWLH01002811.1:0-10297 GCA_018249795.1 Heliconius telesiphe telesiphe | reverse complement strand
TCATTCGATACGCGTGTACATAAAATACATATATGTAATTAATTGGGAACCCATAAGAACTAAAAGTTGTAGATTTTCGAATATCCCATGAAGTTATAATAATTTTATGGAAATTTCTTAATATATAGACAGTGTTGCTATTAAGCAATAGCTTTTCAGACAATTGCAAATATTCTTACTCTACTACAACTGTGTCTAATTAAAAACGTCTCTGATAATAATTACTAGTTCCCCACATAATAGCAAAAAATCCAAAAAACAAAAACAATTTAATATTATATTAGTATTTACTAAAAAAACAAAAGTCAAATTATAAGTATTCATATCACTTAAACATTTTAACGCACAGCCTCACGCACGAGAAGCATGCGGTAGATACCATCTAATAGTTGCAAATAAACAACATTCGCTATATTAAACTTTAATGATAATTAATGTCTGCGTATCAATACGTCCATCCGTTTGATTAAACAAATCGCTATTTCATTAAGCCGACCGTTGTACCAAACAAAAATTATCTAAATGCTTTTAATAGTTGAGCTTCATTCGGTTTTATTTTACCAAAATGCAGTCTCTATTTGGCTGTGAATATATTTTTATATAGAACAATTATGTAAGCCTGTGATTAATCAATGTGAATAGCAACCTGCCCGCTTTATTGCATAGCTCTATTTACTCGGTCCATAGCGGTGACATCTCATTATATACCGTGGCTGTATATACGCGATCAGCTATCTAGGACGTTTGCACGCAAAAATCTAGTACTAGGTGCTTGCCCCCGGCGGCACACACGCACACCGCCACCCACGGCCGCACACCAGCGCAGGCAATGAGACTGCGTGAGAGAAAAAGACAGGCGCAAAAAACACCCGTTGGTGTGAGGTGCTGCCCCCAAAAAAAGCACCAAAAACGCAATCTGCGCAACTTTCCGGCGCAGAATCGTTAACGACTCCCGCTCTCTTTATCGTGCACGCCGTGCCTCCTATATTTCTATTTTTTCTCCGCCGACCATTAGACGTAAGACAGTTCGGGTGCCATTCTAAATATTATCTTCGCTAGTCAATATAGAGTTGGTATTGCGTTGCGTTTCCATGGCGTATATCTTCAGCGACCACCGCCAACGCACACACTCGCACCGGAACAGAAAATAACGATCGCATTTTTGACCGAAAAGGACGGACAGATGGCTGAAAAGAGAAGAAAAAAACGACCATTTTGCTTGGCCGTAGGTGCCTACGACGAGGTGAGCTTCATGTATGCTATCTTTTTTTGAGCAAAAAAACTCAACCAAAACAAATGCACGTGGTCGGGTGTTATGACCGACGCGGAAAAAACTCCCGACGCCGCTAAGAGATGCCGTTGTTGGCGCAATTTTTTTTCGCAAAGGTTTTATAGTTGGTAAAAAAATGGCGTGGTGGCGCTTCTGTCGCGTAGCTTTTAATGTTGAATATAGCACTAATGAGCCGGGCGTCGTTACTGGAAATAATTTAGATTAATTATACCATTAAACATATGACGAAAAACAGTGAAACGAAATGCCAACAAAACCAAATAGATTTTGCATATTTTATTTATAACAATCGCTTGTGTGGCTGTAATTGAATATATATATTTATATAGAGTACTATATAGAGTTTAGTAGTTACTCATCTGATAGATAACATGACACCCTCAGTATTTTAAGTAATGCTTACTTAATATTTATTTGCTTAAAAAAACCAAATGATAGAATATGTTGTAGATTTTCTTTTCAATTATTTAGCTTCACTTTTAATTCACCCTGAACTCGCAGGGTACAAATCAGGGTAGGCAAAGGGACCCTAGGAACTGACACTTTTTCGCTTCTGCATTTTGTGTTAAATTGCGGAAATAAAAATATTAAATATTTTACCCCTTCGATTGGGAATCGAACTCACAACCTTCGCATTTACGATTCATGCGACTGTGCCCCTGTGCCACGACGGCCTCAATATTACTTTGTATTAATTAATTATATTTTCTTATTTATTAAAAATATGAAAATAATAACAATATAGTATTTTACTCTAACAAAGATATAATCAGCAGTTGTCACGTAATTTCGAAATATATAACATAATCGACATATGGCAGATATTTTAATATATTAAAAAAAAACTACTTTTTAATCTACCTAATGTACTTAAAACCTAATACTTTTTTTATCAATCAAGTAGGTACTAAATCTTGAGATCAATCTATCTTCTATAAATCTTCGTATATTTTTTTTTATTTGGCTATGCTGTTATGTTAATGATAAAATGTAATTTATACACATGTAATAATGAATAGTGAGTACTTATAAGCCATTTTTTAATAATTTAAACGTCTTCTCCTTTTTTTAACTATTAATTCAAAAATTAGAGACAAAAAAAAAATTAAAAATGAAATTTATATCGATAGATTTTTTTTTGACAAATGATGAATGATAATTTTTTAAAACATTTCAAAGGGTACGTAGATTTTTCGAACTTGAGGTTAATGCAGTTAACCCTATTGGCCTTTACAGAGGCATGGATAGAGAAGACAGTACTCTGTCCCTTAGAAAACGCAAGCACTGCGTAGCTGATGCGATACGTGAGCGGATGTGGATGGCGACAAGGGCGTCCCATGCCGGACTCGAACCTTACGGCCGTCGATCAGGCAGCGAATTATCTTAACAAAATTAAAGTTACTAGGTACGTAAACTGACGGGCAACACACACACGAAACTACTGAACTTAGAAATTTGACATATATATAAGTAGACAAGCGGGCGCGTGCGGCTTCGCCCGCTTATTTACACCCTTAGGGGTGAATTCTAAAAAACCATGAAACACGTGTTCAATTAAATATTTTTAAGTCTGAATTTAAAATTTTATAAAAATCGATTTAAAAAAAAATCCATACAAACTTTCAACCCCTATTTCATCCCTTCAGGGTTAAAATTTTTCTAAATCCCTTCTTAGTGGATGTCCAGATTATGAAAATATACATCTGTCCAAATGTCACGTTTCTACGCACAGCGGTTACGGCTGTGCGTGCGTCTTACCTCAGTCAGTCAGGTACATGTCCTTTTATATATATAGATTAAGGAATGTACAGAAACACTTTAAATGGATTATTCTTAAGTCCTACGTTTGTTTATCATCATCGAAAACTGAAACACACATTGAACATTTTTTTGTGTTAAAAAAGTTAATATGTTTTAATAATTTCTTACATTTAATGTAAATACGCAATAAATATTGCGTTTGATCTTGCTTTATTTAAGTTTGATCTTATTTTAATCTTACATTTGCATTATTTTATATATAGTTTAAAAATATTATTCTTTGAAACAAAATAGGTGTTTATGAAAAGTGCAAGGTGATTAAAAAAGAAGAGTTTAAAACCTCACTTCTCAGCCTTAGCTTTTAAGAAAACAAGCGTTAAGCGAAGCCTTCTGCGCGGTAGTAGCGGCGGACGCAAATAAAACAACTTTTTTAAATTTAATAACATTTTTATTATATTATGTTATAATTTGTTATGTTAAACGATAATTTAAAGGTGTAAGAAGTTTTTTTATCGTTATTGTAGATTACTAAAAATGTTAATTTCTTTTTTTAAGAAATTAAATTAGTAAATATTAAAAGTTACGTTTACCTACAAGATCGAACTTGCAGTGAGATGCAGTTAAGATTCGTGACACGTTGAGGACGATCACACGTTTTCAGTTATGTAAAGTTATTTATAGCTTTTTACCCTTTAACATTTTATTTTTCAACTACACGCTGTATCCCGCTCACAGCAGAGGCAGAGGGACCTAGTGTTAAAAAACTCCGTTCACCACTTTCCGCCGAGTTCTGGGGGCATTGCGTGTTGAGTGGTGGAACGTAACGCCGCGCTATGCCTCGACACCAGAGCGAAGAAATGAAAATATAAATGTAAATAAATATTTCATTTTCTCTTTTACAGTCTCACTGTAAAAGAGAAAATGAAACTACCCCTGCGCCACGACTGGCCTCAACCTGGTACTGGTACCTGGGAATCTAGTATTAGAAGACGCTTCCTACACTAAAAGATATTGCGTCTTATAAAATTAAACTGATGAAACATAACACTATATTATACAAATATCTTTTCATTGGTAAATCGAATCCACGAACATCACAAGTTTCAATATGAAATAGCAGTTATTTCGTTTTTGTAAAAGCGGTATTTTTGATCAGAAAACGAGTAATTTTTTAATATTAGATATTAATACTAATACACAACACAATAATAAAACAACGACCCGTCATTATACTTTCAAAGATTTAAGTTTACTAGTCTAATAAAACAAATCTTAACTAAATAAATGAATATTAAATATATAAAAAAAAAAAAAAATTGTGCTCTATTTAAATAATAAGAATTAGTTTACTCCAAGTAGGTACGTAGAAAGCGCATAGGCAGAAAGCTTAAGCGTAGCGTGGCGCTGGAAGCCAAGAGGAACGGGAATGCTTACACTTTTATAGAGTTCTCGAAGAAGTTTCTTTGAGGAGGACAGCATCTGAAACGTTACATGAAATATAGGTTTTATTAACTGTATTTTTTTCAGCTTCGGAAAATATTAAATATTTCATTTCCTCGAGTGGAAATCGAACCCACAATCTGTTGCGTTTAAAGTCACACGCTTGTGGCCCTGCGCTACGACTGGCTTTTGTAAATATATTTTTATTGTAGTAATTAAATTATAAGGATGTGATAAAAAAAATTCTGCTACCCCTTCGGCTGCTACCCTCTTCTATAAGAATATTGAAATATAAAAAATATGTATTATATTCCTATAATATATATTTTACTATTATACTCTACTATTATTATATTTTTTATATTTCAATACTCTTATGGAAGGGGTAGCAGAATTTTTAATTCCTTATGATTTAATTACTACAATAAAAATATTTATTAATAGATACAAATTAGCAGTACAAGATGGGCTCATATTTACTACAATATTATTGGCTAGACGACTATTAAAGAAAAAATAAAAATGCGAGGTCGAAATTGTAATAAGATTTTTATTCGTTAAACATTCTTAAATAAATTTTCCATGAACTATTTTTTTGTAGAATGTATTGAAGATAAATTCTTAATAAATAATACTAATAAGTATATCGATAAAAAAATCTACATAATTAACATTTATATCACTTACTTTGTCAAAACGTTCCGAGTGCAAAACAACAGGATTTAACATATGACGACAGAGTGGATGCCAGTTTGAGGCCTCCATACTGGGAGGAGGAAGAGGGATCTGTAATCGTAAGTAAATAGAACTTAGAATAATAATGCAAATATATATTGTTTTGTCGTTTTAGCACCATACAGTAATCCTCATACAGGAGACAGGTAGGCAGTCACCCGTAGTGTTATGACACTCCGTTCCACACATTCCGTTCAGGACATTTTATATTGGACAGCGGAACTTAACCCCGCGCTTTATTTTGCTGCCGGGATGAAGAAATAAAAATAATATATAATAATCATTTCCCCAAGCCGAACCCAGTCAGACGCTGTATCGCTACATCACAATGGCCTCAATTTATTTTATTGACATAAGTAGTGTTTTATTTGACATAATATATAATTTACTAAGAAAATTCACACTAAATTTAAGTAAAGTAAATTTTACTCATCTGTTAAGTTTAAAAACGTTAAATAAGGAACAAGGTCCGTTTAATTTTATAGGTCGAATTTGTTATATTGTTGAATTGTTTAATAAAACATATAATATTTTTCTAATACCCTGAAGGAAATGAGAATAAGATAAGTATCTACCTTATTAATGTTTAATATTCTCAATAAATTGGAAATAAAGGCCGTCGTGACACAGCGGTAAAGTGTATAATTGAAAACGGTTGTGGGTTCGATTAGAACTCGGGAGATTGAATTACATTTCATTAATTCGCTGTGGTAAGAAGACGAAGCGAGGTGCTGAGTTACTATACGCGAACGTCGCAACTCAACAGTCAATATTCGGAAAATTTGGGGAAAAGCTGGAAAAGGACTATCTTAACACAAGGTTCCTTCTGTGCTCCTCATATTCTCTACACCTACAGCATACAAACAAAAATATTAAAATAACTTTTAACCGCTGATATCTAACGACGAACTTTATCTAACTGGACTGGAAAAATATGGTTGAGTACAATAAATATTCATCCCATTGAGATGTTGAATCCCCTAACGAGTTAAAGAAGAAACGGTTAAACAAATCTTGTTTATACAAGGTTCCCAGAATATATAAATGACAGGTAAGTTAAGCGAGTAACATATTATATTAAATATATATTTTTTTCCCTTATACGTATGTAGGTACGTAAAGAAAATTTTGTGTAAAAAATGTTGTGTGGACACTTTGAACAAATTAATTTATTTTTGATTTTATTACCTTCACGCTATATCCCGCAACTAGCAGGGTGGGCAAAGGGAACTCTAGGAATCCAGTATTAAGACACTCCGTTCTCTAAGTCTACGTCAACGTTGCGCTCTGCCTCGTTACCAGAGCGAGGAAATAATATTTTAAAATATTTCACTAGCACGAGTGGGAATTGAATCCACAACCTTCGCAATAACATCGCTTTGCACGCTTGTGACCCACTACGACCTCACTTTGGACTTTCCAACCGAATTCGAGACACTACGAAATTTAATGCCGTATTGTCTTTACCAGAGCGGGAAAATTAAAATTTAATTCAATAAATAAAATCGCGTTTTACCTCTAATACAGTCTCACTATATCTTGATGGCCTAGCTAGAGTGCTTGAACAGTTACCAAGAAGCGCGGGTTCGAATCCAATGAGTATAATATATTTAATAACTTTTCATCGGTACGAGAAAAATTTAAATAATTCTTTCAAATAGGCATACTGATCGATGATGACATAGTAAAATTTTTAATATATCTTACTTTTTATTCAGGTTCCACATTTCTCTGCAATAGTTGTCCTTGTAACGTGGCTAACTCTGAAATACGAAAAAAAGAATTATCAATTTTTATAAAAAAAACCGGACAAGCACGAGTCGGGCTTGCCCATCGAGGGTTCCGTACAAAAATTAGAGATCTCGAGGATTAGGATTTAACCACAAATGTATAATTTTCAGGTTTTTTCCTGAACTAGTACTACACGTAGATACTAGCAGCCAAATTTAATTCTAGGTTAACCGGAAGTACCCCTATTAATTTTGATTCTCTTTATAGTGTCGCAATACGCGATTTTTGCGTCTCCGGCCATATATATTTTTAAGTAAATGTAGGTATACGATTTTTTCAACAAATCAATGGACCGTAGATCTGAGTTTGTGGTTTGAATTTCAACTTGATTTCTCCAATCGTTCCTGAGATAAAGGTTCTTGCAGACAGACAGGCAAACAGACGGTCGGAAGGACAATAAAGTGATATTATAAGGGTTCTTTTTTTCCTAAAAAGGTACCGAACTCTAAAAATATTTAGTGATAAGCAGTATTAGTGAGCAGCATTTTTTCTTAATTTCTAATTTTATAATATTTCTTATTTATTACATGTATATCTGTCGTATTCTATGAAAGTAAAGTATGTTGTAAACTATATGTTATTATAAAAATAACATTCTACTTTTAACTTATTAGTTAAAGATTAGATCGGTTTTATTGATGTTACGTTCTGTTTTTTATATTTAAAATATATATATTCGTATAAATATATATATTCGTTGATTAAAAAGAGAATTTTATAAGCCTAAACTAAACCTAGTTTAAAAACTAAACCTTACAAGCTTTTATTTAACTTCCCGAGTCCCGTTAGTGTGTGTCAAATATTGCAAGCTTAACTTAACCCACTTCCCAGTTTCCGATTGAGGTGAAATTTGGAATTCGACTTCAGTTATGATTACAATGAAATTAGAAATATAATCAATATAGTCTTGCCTTTGGTTTGGCACTTTGGTTTTAAATGATATCAAGCAAGTAAAGTTGGAGATTAACCAAAAACACCTTGCAATAACGATACATTAATATAATTTAAAAAAAAATAATAATAATGTTTTAAAAAAGCATATTTTTTAATAAGGTTTTATCATTATAGTCGTAAATTTACCTATAAAAAGAGCGGTATTAATTTGATATTTGCTATAATTAATTATCTATTTTTTTAGTAGGTTGATACTGATATAGCTTTCTACAGACAGTCCGTACTATTTGTTGTCGTATTATTTATCTCAGTCGAGGCAAAGCGCGGCGTTGAGTTCTGCCACTCAACACGCAATGCCTCCAGAATTCGACAGAAAGTGGGGAACAGAGTGTCTTAACACTAGGTTCCCTCTGCCTACCCTGCTGTGTGTGGGATACATTATTATTGTTATTAGTATTGTTATTAATTAGGAGTTATAAAGTAGGTATCTTATACTTAAGCTCTCTCTTATATGTAGTATGTATACAGATGTATATATAAATATAGTCCTAAGATAGTTTATAATTAAAATCCACTTATTTGGTTAGATCTTAGATCGCATACGATATTAACCAAAGATTGATTTCAATTAAGCAATTTTTTTTCATGTATGCCAGAAAACTTAATGCTAAGCTGATTCTATAAAAAAAAAAGAAACATAGAAAAATATTTAAAAAAAATTGTATATATCTATTATATTATTCACAGAATAAGTCGCCGACGGGACTTAATGTGTTTTTTTTAAACGACACGTTAGAATACTCTTGAGATATACTCGCAAATACATATTTGTATAATGGCATTTTCTAAACAATTAAATTATTTTATAATTAACTTTAGATGACGAAGATAGTTTCAAGCAATGATTTATTCTTACATTAAAACGTCTAGACTATGCTAGGCTAATTGTTTAACTTTTTAATCACGTTTACAGAGCAGTATTTTAGTTGGTACTAAAAGTTGATGTGTTCTGCGTCTAACGAGTTACAAACATACATAAAATTTGAAGTTAGATGAAAACCAGTTGCAATTGTTTCATAATATTCAAAATCGATTTTTTTTTCTCGTTATTTCTATTAATAATCGATATTATTTCTTTCACTAGTCGTTCTCGATATTATTTAAACAAATAACATGGTCATGTATCTGAAATATTGTATTTTTACCAAATTCGTTTAAGTGACAATAAAAATAGGTAAATAAAAAAGAAGTACCTATTATTACTCATATTATTAATATATTAACGTAAATAGTAGTATACGTTTTTTGAATATTGAATGCAATCTTGATGCAACTGCTTTTAAGCCGTGTGATAAACTATCGGACAGATAGATTTCACCGCAGCTAGTATCCTACGTGTGGAGTTGCGAGCTGATATTAATATAAAAATAAAATTACATATTTAATCTGTGTATTATTAAAAATTAAATATACAGGTAAAAAGAAAAAAATAAATGTGTATAAGTTTAAAATGGCAATATTGACAAATTTAATAATATTTTTAATTAAGCAGCCGCAGTTACATATTATCCAAAGATTCTAATTCTAGTTTAACCTTAAATAAATTGTTTAGTGTTGAACAAAAGAAAATGTATAGGACTTTAAAATTTAATAAAACTATTAATTGAACGAACTGTCTAAAGTCAATTTCCATTTTTTAACATTACCTTATAAGCATGAGGCCAGTCATGGCGCAGCGGCACGAAGTGTGACAGTAAAATCGACTGGTTGTGGGTTCGATCCCCACTCGAGGAGATGAAATATTTACTTAAATTTATATTTTCATTTCTTCGCTCTGGTGTCGAGGCTAAGCGCGGCGTTGAGTTCTGCCACTCAACAAGCAATGCCTCCAAAATTCGGCAGAAAGTGGGGAACGGAGTGTCTTAACACTAGGTTCCCTCTGCCTACCCTGAATTTAATTAATTTAAAAAATCGCTTCCCTAAAACCTCACCAAATAATTGGCGTTAACTGACGAAATCCGCCATAAACCGATTTACGTCGCCCCGTTTCGATTCGATTATCCTCTAGCAAAAACGAAGAATTCAGGGCCCTCCCTTGCCTAATATAAAATACGTATTATTAATTATGACGAAATCGCTGTCAACGTCGCGTCCAAGACGCAAATGCGATTAGAATTTCGAGAGCATAATATTCAAAATTCGTATACATCGTGATGAACATGTGGGGGAGTGGGGGGGGGAGGGGTACACAGGGGAGTACCCGACAAGTTCGTATAAATTTGTTGGTATATCTGTGTGTGTGTGTAGTTTTGGGATCCGCGAAATGTGGGCGGACGCGGTCTTTCATAGTGCATGTGCAAAATTGTAGATTGCAGATAATTGGTA
>DWLH01002810.1:0-10300 GCA_018249795.1 Heliconius telesiphe telesiphe | reverse complement strand
AAATTCTAACAAAGACAACCATATGAATATATGTGTGTATACATACCTGTAATCGCTGAAAGTTGTAACCAGTGCGCCAATCCCAGAAATGCATAGTGCCGTTATCTCCGCCACTAACCAGAACACCTTCGGGGTTAACCGCCATACAATTCACTATAGCATTGTGCCCGGACAAGTTCTGTATAAACCTGCCATCGGGACACTTCCACTGCTTTATATTGTCGGGCGAAGCCGACGCGAAGGTATATAGCTGAGGATGTAAGGCGAGCGCTCGAACCGACTTTTTGTGGTTCGTTAGAGTACATTGAGACTTGCCGGCTGCTAAGTCCCATAGACGGATTGTTGAATCGTGTGATCCTGTTATTATCTGGAATGAAATGGGAATATTGTGCATAACGATAGATGTTTTTTTGTGGTTTCACTGTCGTGGCGCAAATTTGTGGCGTTTGGCTGTAAGTCGACAGTTGTGAATTGGATTTCCCACTCGGTGAAATTTTCATTTTGCAGCACGGACTCGAAAATTTGGGAGGTGTGCCGTGCATCGGAAATTCAGTGTCTTAATACTAAGTTCCTTCCGCCTAGACTATTATGCGGGAAAAAAACTTTTGTATTTTTTATGCGGTGCTATCACAGGGTTAGTGTATGGATAACATTAACATTTATTATATTATATATTTTTAAAGAAAATAATTAATAAATCAACGTTGTAAATGAAATGCCATGCCATGCCACACACACAGACAAAAGCCTATCAAAGCGATGACGCCGCGCACGCTTCATTCGCGAAATCAAGACGTAGGTAATGGCGGCGATGTTGAATTGTGTAAAATAGAACGAGAGATATCCCTTTCTCGTTGTAGTATATTTTTTGAGAATGAAAAGTAGCAGATCGTCGATGTTTAGTAGTACGTTATTGGTATCTATGCGTAACTGCGTCGCACGAAATACAGGTATGGATAGCACCTGCGGCTCGGCGGGCTGGCACACGAGCGAGGCCACGGTGTCGGTGTGGCCCGCCAGCGTGTGCACGTTGGCCTTGGAGCGCATGTCCCACACGCGCGCCGTCGCGTCGCGCCCCGCCGACACCAGCACGTCGATCGTGGGGTGCAGCGCCAGCGAGTACACGGCCGACAGGTGCCCGTGGTAGTGGCGGATCACCTTGTTGTACTCCAGGTCCCAGCATTTCACTTGTCTGTCTTCACCACAACTGAATAAGTATGGATGTCGTGCCGACACCTCTAAACCTACAAAAAAATTTTATATTAATACGAAATACAAAATCCTCAGTCGCTGTGCTAGTTATCTCGTACATAGCAGGGTAGGTAGACAGAACCTAGTGTTAAGACACTCCCTTCTAGACTTTACGCCGAATTATCAAAGCATTGCGTGTTGAGTGGCGGAACTCAACGCTGCGATTTGCCTTGTTACCTGAGCAAACTAATGAAAATATTAAATATTTCTTTTCCCTAGAGTGGGAAACGAATCCACAACCGTCGTGTTTATCTGTTACCACGCCACGACGACCTCTAACGACGTGCAGAGTGTATATAAGTCATACATTTGTTGTAATATATACAAATTTTTTTCTAAATAAATAAATAAAAATGAAATGTATAACAAATACAAACAATCCATACTAAACGCAGAAAGAACAAAATATTATGGAATATTTAGAATTATTGCTAACTATAAAAAATAGCTTCACGCTGTATCCCAGATACAGCGAAATAGGCAGAGGGAACATAGTGTTGATATTCGAATTCAAAATATACTTTATTTAAATAGATTCTTAAAAGCACTTTTGAATCGTCGAATAAACATGTCGCTACCACTAGCTCGGAAAGCAGTGGTACCGAGAAGATCCAGCATGGAACTCAACAATTACTCTTTTCTAAAAAGACTTGAGGCACTCCGATTTTCGCTTACCACCGAATTTTCCAAGACATTGCGTGTTGAGTGGCGGAAAAGAAATTAAAATATTAATAAATAGTAATTTATTCCCTCTCCCTCGAGTGGGGATCAAGCCCATAACCTTTGCGTTATAATCTTATGCCCCAACCTTCGCAATTTTATATTTATAATATATTTTTTTATTATTTTAGAAAGATTGAAGCTATACTTATTTAATGAAATAACTCAAACAACATTTAGTTACTTCTGAATAGAAATTTAATAAAAAAAAGAAATGAATGTAATAGTAAACAGTGTTATTTACCTCTAACTGTACTAACATGGCCTGTTAGTGACACTTTAAGTTTGCCACTCGCCAAGTCCCATATTTTAATCACTCTGTCAGCCGCACCTTAAATAAAAGTGTGATTAAATAATTAATAAACATGTAATTGTAACTTAAGTATGTATTTTGCAGACTCAAGGCCACGTACAATAGGCAGGCTATCAACATAAATACTCTCGCCGGTGGTTCTAGTTCTTACTTGGTGTCCACGAGATTGGGTTTGTCTTTTTATATACTACTGGTTGAGAGGTCTTTGCCAGTATAAAGCAAAGTTTTTTTTTAGATTGTTCACTCGGAAAGAAAATAATCTTTCGATTATTTTTATTTAATAATCTTTTGATTATTTTCTTTCTTAGTTTTGTAAAAATTATAATATCAAATCACTAACAAGACTGCCAAAACTCATTAGATTGACTGTGTACCAGTTAAAGTATGTTTAAATGAGTGAGTGTATGGAATGAGTGAATGTATGAAGAATGAGTTTATAAACGCATATGCAACAAAACAAATACAAACCTGTCGCAAACCATTCATTTCCAGGTTCAACGGCAACACATCTAACCCATCCGAGATGTCCTGATATAACTCTAAATAGTTTCCATGGTGCATGCCACTTGGGTTTTGGCATTGTAGGTGCTTTCCTAGGTGCGGGAACTATAGCAGTGGGGGTCGGTGTTGGTGGAGCACTGTATGGGAGCATAGCACCATCTGATGCTAGGGCTGCTGATTCAGCTATATCTAATTTAAAAAATATATATATATTTATTTTGTTATATTAGCTTTTGCAACATACAACATGAAAGTATATAACTATTAATTATATATAATAACTATATTTGGTAAAATAAAAATGGATTTTTTTCTTTTATTTTAGCTTAACAATGTTTCCTGTACACAGCAGAGTAGGTAGAGAACCTAATGTTAAGACACTTCGCTCCCATGTTCTGCTAATGTCTGGAGGGATTGCGGAACTCAACATTGCGCTTTTTGCCTTGAAACCAGAGCAAAGAAATAATAATATTAAATATTTCATTTCCTTGAGTAGGAATTGAACCCACAACCTGTTGCATTTACAGTCACATGCTTGCCTCTGACCCACAACTGGCCTCAAAATGGTAGAAATCATACATAAAAAAATATTATATTCATTCCTGCTATTGTAGAACAAAGGGTGACATTCAGTTTAGCCCCTTAATACAAAAGCAGAGAAAAGACAATTGCAATAACTAAATGGTATACATAGAGAAGAGAAGTCATATGACTACACATGTAAAACTAATGCTTTAAGTTGCTAAACCTTACTTTTAATGTAATGGGCTTATATTTGGTAAGCAATTTCACTTATGGTATGGGAGTGCCATAACAGTGCAGTTGTACATGGCATTGTTTACCAAAATTTTATGTTTATATTTGCAAAAGGTAATGTATCATTTATAAAATATAGGACAGAATTTTCAAATTCAGATAAATTATTTAACAAAGGCATACATCTCGATGGCCCCTATGTATAAAAGGACACATCAAAAGAGATGTTTTACAGGAGAGTGGAAAAAAGCTTTATGTTACTCATAAAAAAATTAAATCATAAGTATATTGTGTTTATTTATAAGATTGTTTTATATTTTAACAGTATGATGAACCTTTATTCAATTATCCTGTAAACCATATCTTTTGACATCTTATTTGATTCATGCATAGGGGTCATCTTGTAATACTTACAATTTAGTAGACTCTGGGATCTAATCAGAGTCTTCCTTTTTATAATTAACTTATGTTTTATTTCATACCTGTGTCATGAGGTGTCTCAGGTCTACTTAATGCTTCTTGATGCTTTACTGCCTGTGCCTTGTGAACTGCCGTCATTACTTGTCCATAACTATCCCTTGCTTTTACTCCTCGTAATATTTTCTCACTGTAAATATGTGAATGATGATGAATGATAAATAACGACTTTATTGCAGTTTTGAAACATATTTTGGCTTAACATAAAAACAAATGTTTT
Source organism: Heliconius telesiphe telesiphe (assembly GCA_018249795.1). Lineage (NCBI taxonomy): Eukaryota > Metazoa > Arthropoda > Insecta > Lepidoptera > Nymphalidae > Heliconius > Heliconius telesiphe. The sequence goes on along the minus strand of DWLH01002810.1, from coordinate 6,062 downwards.
ATATTATTTGATAAATTATGAACAAAACTTACGCTTTTTCATCAATTGGCGGTAACATACTTTGGTTAGAAAGAAACATATCATGCGATCTTTTTAGAGATCTAAACACTAAAGTGTGGACAGAATGCTTAATAACTTCGTCAGTCATTTTTATTTATTATTAAATTTATGTTAGTATATCATAATATTTTGATTAAACCTTATAAAACGATTTAAATATAGTTTGTTTGTATTCTTAGATCCCAATAACAGCGTCAACCTCGTTTTCTGTCAATGAATTAATGTCAAATTGTCAAAGCGTCGTTGCCAAATGTCAGTGTCTACTGTATTTATTTATATTACAGATAAAAAATCTAAGCTTACAGACCATATAAATCTTAAAATTATACCGGACGTATTAAATAAATTCAAATTAAAAAACGTCTTTTCCCTACATATTTTGTTTTCACTTTTCAGTTGATAAGTTTTTTGTTTTTTTAAAAACTATTGAAGAATAAATGAAATAATGAACAAATAAAAAGAACTAAATATATACTTTAAATTTACTTTATTTTACTACATTTTGTACAAAATAGTTTTTGTTTAACATATTGCATGATATTATATTATCGACAAATGAGTACAAACAGTGAATAATTAATATAACTTCTAATATTTTTTTTACGTTCATTTATAAATTAAATTATTAATAATTGTAGCTTAAAATTTATGTCTAGTGAAGTTTATGAATATAGATAGTATATTATTTTAGATCTAGTCTAGGCGCTATGAATTATTTACATTGCACAGTGCTGGTACTATAAAATAACTTATATATTTATGATAAAAATACTTATATTTACAAAAAAGAATTATCTAAATAAACAAAACGAAATAGCTTCTTTAATTGTACTGTTTGAGATTTTACACATGCTAAGCTTACATCGAGATAAATGTTAAATCTACTGCATTATATTCGTATTAAAATCCGTAAAATATAAAATGGCTAACACAAATAAATTATATAAAATTTCGGTTAATTACAACGGAGTTGTATGAAATGGCGGTACAAGTGAATTTTGTGGTCCTTAAACAAGTCGATCGACATTGGAGTCGGTGATCATCCACTCGTAATCGATATCTGTAGAATCGGCGACGGAAAATACCGCGCCATTCTCGGTTCAGATGGCCGATTTCTCAGAATTGTTCGCATCACTAACGCGACGAGAGTGTGGTGCACGCCGCAATGTACGCGGCTGTAAATTCAATGGCGGCAGATTTGGTCTTTCAATTCTAGTTGGGGATGAAACTAACGGTCGATTACCACGACGTAGAGTTTCAATACCATTTCTGAAATATTCCTCCGTTCTATCTGTATAGCTTTCGATTAATGGCGCTGGGTCTTCGTATTCGACGTTAAAGTGTCTTGTAATTGTTAAGTCCTCGGGTGGTCCTAATTTATATAATGGAGGTTCCACACACTCGTAGTGATGGTCTTCGGTATCGTCATGTGGATATGTATCGGCTACAAAGTGTCGAGTGCCGCGCGGAGTGAGTGCCGCCCATAGTACTCGGGAGTCGAGTGCTGCGCTGCCGTATAGGGCGTTAGAGCCGCTGGCTTTGCCTGTGCCGCTTTTACACCCACCTCGAGCCCTTTGGAAAAAATGTTATATTAATAAGGTAAGCTTTTTTTATTACATGCTAAGAAAGGAAGAAATATTATAAATCAAATGCAGTAATAAATACGCCGTATATGTTATTTGTGATATATGAGCTCGGTCAATTCACAGGCAGGTCAATTCAAGGTGCCAAATTAATATTTATAATCTAGATATTTAAAAGAAAATGGACAAAACAAGTTAGATGTTGGATAAAGTTTAACAATAGATTTTACCATACCCAATAAAACATTACTTACATAATTAAGAATTATGAAATAAGAAAATTTTCAAAATCAAGAAAAGTGATGAATAAATAAAAATTGTTAGTATAATTAGACAATACTTACTCTCTACACTTGAGCAAGAAGAGCGCCAAAAGTGCCGCAATACACAACACTGCAATACAACACGTGATAATCACTAGGAACCACGTGTCGTCGTTGGTGGCTGGTTCTGTCAATATAATAATAATATAATATAATATTTATTTATTTAAATATTTTTTGTGCTTAATAAAAACAGTTTAAGACAACAATAATTACAGTAGTATGAAACTGTGTCGCAGTTATCAACAAGCGTCGTTACAAGATATGTTCTATAATTTCGGGAAATATTTTGTAACTACTACGTACATATTTCTGTCGAAAATAAAGATTTATATATATTAAAAAATACATTTTAATTTATATGTTTAAACATCGCACTCAAACGCTTCGAAATGTCATGGCGTCGCTTGTGACGTCAAGTTTGAGTAAGGTATAATTTTTTGACACTTTGTATTGTATACTATTGTATACAATACAAAGTGTCAAATCGTTTGTATACCAGGACGTGACGTAAATCGCTCTTGTTTACTTTCAACATATAATAGCAGTTTTCCGGATTTTGATATTTTATTTTTTCTAAATGTTCTTTTACCCTATATTATATATATAAGGTTTCTCTAATTAAATATATAATTTTAGTGATTTTTACCTAGTTACTGACATCATGCCTACTGACTATATATATATTTTTACTGACTAAACATTAAAAAGATATTTTTTGATATTTTCATAATGATTGATTATAGAATATATATTTTTAATGCATAATAAAGAACAATTATTCTTTATCATAATTACTACTCTGTACATCGACCCGTCTGTCGGTAGATGTAGATAATATTTAAGTCAAGTAAAGCTTACTCTTGAGACCAGTCGTCACTTAGGTGCACAAAGTGTGACAGCGACTCGAAGAAATAAAATATTTGTGATTTAAATTTTTTCGCTTTGGTGCCGAGGCAAAGCACGACATTGAGTTCCGGCACTCAACACGCAATGTCTCCAGAATTCGGTAAAAAAAAGGGGCAACAGAGTGTGTTGACACTAGGTTCCCTCTCTGGGTCGCCAACCCTGCTGTGTGCGACATACAGAGTGACGCTTAAAAATAAAAAAGCTTACTCTAGTCTTAAACATAAAGCTTATTAATTTGCAGATGATATGTTTACTAGTAATAATAGTCAACATGCGTTAGATAATTTGTATTTTCATCTATATTTTATATGATAAAAATAATATAAAATAGTCAATAATAAATAATCACTTCTCACATAACATTGGGCGAACTTGAAACGGAAACAATAAAACTATAAACCATTACACACAACTACCAAATACTCTTAAAATAAACCTTTAACTTATAAATATACATCCTAAGACCGGTTAGACGTCGAACATAGGCTTAAATGCATTTAATTTGCAAGTGCTTCTGGCGTTCGGTATATGAACCCAAAATCGGTTTTAGGATATAAATATATATATGTATATATTCGGGAAGAAAACAAAACTTACCATGTCTTGGCAATTCATGGTACTCCACGCCTGGGAACAACGCGTTATCTTCACTGTTAGGCGTCGGCGGGCATTTAGACGCCCTACAGGGCGGCGTGAGATTTGCAATGTTTGCCAAAAACGCCGGCAAGGGAGGCGGCGGCATATGCACTATGGAGTCCGGTGGTGGACCTAACGAGAGGCAATCTGCCCCGCACGACATGCTACAAAGAAATAGAGTTATTAAATGATATTATTAATAGGAAACAATATTATTGTGTTTACAATATTATAGTGTATACTACAAAGGCTATTGGGGGTCGATTCCCACTCGGGGAAATTAACTATTTAATATTTTTATTTCCTTGCAGGACTCAATAACAATGCAATGTCTCGAAAATTGGGTGGAAAGTAAACTAAGGTGATAAAGTCCAAATTAAAAAGTGCGAGAGATGCATTGTAATTTGTATTAAAAATGATATCAATTATTACATAATACAAAATTTAAAAAATTGTATTATGTAATAAACAATTTCGCCAAATGGGAATCGAACCCACAACCATTTCGAATACAGTCAGCTGTCAGGCGCAGTCCCACTACGTCACTATGCTTGGCTCAAATGTTGTACCGAGCATAAGTAATATTAGAAAAAGATATAACATTAAAAATGACTTCGAACAAAATTATATTTAAAGTAAATTGTTTTTTTTAGTGCAATCTATTTTAATATAAATACTATTTTACTAAAGAAAATCAAAATGTCGAGACGCAATCAATAATTGTGAATTTCGAGATTTGTACATCTAAATATTGGCGGAAAGTTATTTTTTCCTACATGAATACTGAAATACTTGACTCAAAACTAATAACACACAAAAAACACGTTTAAAAACTTACTTTATATATTTTTAATCGACTTTTCCCACAAAAAGCAGCACTTTGAACTTATTTAGTAATATTTTATGAAAATGGTCCATGGATGTAGGACGCAGGCGCGAATTTTGACTTTTACTAAGGTATAATTACACTTATAATGTCGATTCTTAAGTAAAATATCAAATCCATTGCGGATTTACAAAGAATTTATTACAAATATCACTATTATACAGCATCAATGTATAACGTGCATGTTAAAACTAACGCTATGTAAAAACTTCAATGTATAGTACAAGTTATTGATTCGCGCAAGCGCAAGAAGTAATTTCGCGACCCTTTGCTAAGGGTAGGCCGTGAATTGGAGCTGATAATGTATATCTATCTCTTTTTCTCATATAATGTTATAGTATATGTGAAGAGTGTAGATGAGTGATTATTATTGGTCGCACATTAATATGTTGTTATGTATAGTATAGGGCTCTTGGATATCGTATAATTGCGATACCTACTTGTATAGACTTTTTTTTAAACTTCACGCTGTATCTCGCACAAAGCAGAGTAGGTAGAGCAGATATGTGAACCTAGTGTTAAGACACTCCGTTCCCATTAAGACACTTCCGTTTCCCACTTTCCTCTGAAATCTAAAGGGCGCAGCGCTTTATTTCGTTAACAGAACAAAAAATGATAATATTAAATATTTCATTCCCTCGAGTGGGAATCGAACCTAAAAACTGTCACGTTTGTGTCCGAGTGCGACGAATGTTCTCAAGGCTCAAACTAGCCTTATATTATTACTTTGTGTAGACGATGTTATAAATAAGGATGCTATTTTTTAACAAAAGCGTTCTAAGGTGAAGCGTAAAAAGGATATGCACTTTATGAAAAACTATTCAAAGAAGTTAGACGTTACAAAGAGCCGTTCTTAATTAAATTCTTTAGGTATTCCGGAAAATGCATAATTAGGTATTTAATATTACAAAAGATAAGCTTTACGAGTCTTATTTTAATTAAAATGCTCTGACGTTGTAAATAATTTAGATATTATGAATGTAAATATGAGCATGATATTAATCGATATTTATTTTAATGTTTAAATTATCATTTTCATTTTGATAAACATCTCCGTCGAAAAATATTGATAATAAAAGGACGGTAAGTGTAGAATGGAGTGTTTTAACGCTTACTTTTCTCTGCCGACCCTCCCTTATGCGGAATACAAACGTAGAACCAAAAAATAAGCAATTTATTTTTGTGTTGTTAACAAGCTGTAAGTTTGTATCATAATATATTATACCTATAATAAATCCTTAGCCTGATAAATAAAATAGAACTCTATACTGATCGAAATATTTATCACACAAGGTATAGGCCTCGGTAGCGCAGTAGGCAACGTGTAAGTCTCATAATCTTAAGGTCGTGAGTTCGATCCTCACCCGGGGCATTTTTTTATTTTACGAGTTGCCTGCATTTAGTAGGAATAGTAGGTAATCTAGTGTAGAAACTTTCCCTAGGCACTTCTCTGGTTTCTGATCCTTTTATTGATATTTTTGTCTTGGCAAAGCGGCTAATCGAAATTAAATTTCGAATACTGTCTAAAAAATTTGCATCACAATGGCATCAAAATAATTTTGCCGCGCTTTGCCTCGACACCAGAGCGAAGAAATGAAAATATAGATTAAAGTAAATAATTCATTTCCTCGAGTGGGGTTCGAACCCACAACCAGTCGCATTTAC
>DWLH01002809.1:0-10301 GCA_018249795.1 Heliconius telesiphe telesiphe | reverse complement strand
GAATAAAGCCAATTTAGTTCCTTTCTGGAGTGGTCTTTCGTGTCGCAACCATCCGTCATGTCCTAACGCTACTTCGCCTTTTAGGAAACTGATGTTAGGCTCCGTATTTGCGAGAAAAGTGTGATTCGCTTCTTTGTTTCTACTATCGTCAAAGGAAATCGCTTTACAGCTTCTGATTATGAAAAAAATTCGTATATGCAATGTCCATATATTATATATGGATGTCATCCAAATAGTTAAAAAATGTATAGTAGTTTAAGTATCACAACAAAATAATTATAAGAAATATTTATATATTTACCAGGATAATAATTATTTAAATTAATGATAAACTATGTAATTTTACGATTAAACATGTATATAATTTTAACATATTTAAGTTATTTTAATCAAATTGATTTTATTTCAACCAATTAAAATATTAATTAAAAATTAAATGTTTACTATAAAGTTGTAGTTTCAATGTTAGCGTGTGAAAGCGCGTGTACAAACGAAATATTTAATTAAAATAGCGTCAATCTATAATTTAAAAAATACAAATATATATATATATATATATATATATATATATATATATATATATATATATATATATATATATTATATATATATTATATATATATATATATATATATATATATATATATATATATATATATATATATATATATATATATATTTATATACATATTATTATTAGTATTATAATATACTTTTAGTAGTTATGAATAGCGACAGTTTTGAATCTGATGACGGAAATCTTTTTTATCCATGTACTTCCAATTCATCGGACGACAGTTTTCAAAGTTCCTCTATCCCTGAATTCCTTTTTTGAATCTAATTCACCCTTTCCTAAAAACCTTAACGTAATACACATTAACGCTCAAAGCATCCTTACATTCTGAGCAAGTTTGAGACAAAAGATATTCACGCTATCTTGGTCTCAGAAACCTTTCTCAAGCCTTGTCGTCTCTCTACATCATATGCTTTGCCAGGCTTCCACTTAATTAGGAACGATAGAATTGGTAAGGGTGGTAATTGGTGGGGTAGCCATTTACCTACGTAGCCATATTCCATTTAATATCCTCACTAAATCGTCATCTGTATACTCGGAATCCGCTGAGTACTTATTCATCGAACTATTGTTTGGTTCTGCGAACCTGTGTCGGATCGCCGGGAGGGAGCCCGACGCTCGCTGCCACCACTGCGACGACTGCCTCCATGAGACGGCCCAGCATATGTCGGAGGTGTGCACAGCCTAGGCGTCTCAACGTCGCGCACTGCGCGACGTCATAGGGAACGACCTGTCCCTGCCGGCCGTGGTCAAGGCCATGGCTGGCAGCGAGACGTCGTGGGATGCGGTCTCCTCCTTCTGCGAGGCAGTGGTACTCGAGAAGGAGTCAGCGGAACGGGCGAGGGAGGCTGTTGCCAAACTCGCTATCCACCGTAAGAGACCGGGTCGCCGCAGGGCGGCCTACTAACCTGGCCCGAGTAGTCTCGCGCAGGTTGCTCCCGCGCGCTACTCCGAGCAGGCCGTCGAGGGTGACCACACACCCTTGACTCCGCGACGTGCCTTGCAGGCTCCCGCCGCCGCGTTTCGCGGAAGACTATTGTCCCCGCGTCTTGCGGCCAGTGGCAGTCGAGGAGGAGCCCCGTGAGGTTTTAGTGGGTATTCGGACGGCCTAACATCTGCCGGTCCGCGAGCCCCACATAACCCGCTCGAGTCCCCCCCACTGGGGCCGGTATTCGTAACAGGATTTCCTCAAGAAAAAAAAAAAACAGGTTTGTTCAATTTGTATTTGGATAGCTGTCTCCAAGGAGTGAAACAAAGTGATATGGGATTGAAGTAGGTGACCTGAATGTAAATTGCCTGCTATACGCAGATGTTGCAGTGCTTATTGCATCATCAGAATGCGAGTTACAGGTATTGGTCACCACTCTGAAAGAAGCGTGTGAATATAATGGTCTAAGCCTCAATGCGAATAAGACAGGTTCTGATTTTGGAAAGAGATGAAGAAAGGACGGCATGCAATATCAGTGTAAATGGTAAGATATTATAATAGACTTCACTTCATTGTCATTCACTTGTGTGAATGAAGTGGTATACTTAGGAAGTATGTTCAGTAGAGATGAAAGATACGAGATAGAAGAGGAAAGGTGTATTGCTGCCGGCAACAAGGTTAATCCGTTAACCTTGTTCCGCCTTAGCTGCATTGAAGAGACGGCGAAACGTCAGCACAGCTGCGCGTTTGGCCGTACACAATGCAGTTTTGGTACCGACTCTGTTATACGGCAGCGAAACGTGGGTATTACAGAAGAAGAATGAAAGAAAGATGAATACTGTGGAGATGATATATCTTCGTAGGATATGCGGAGTCAGCTGAGCTGATCAAATCCACAATGAAGAGGCACACAGAATGGCAGGTACTAACGAGGATGTCACGGTGAGAATGAAGAAGAACGTGCTCAGCTGGTTTGGGCACGTCGAACGAATGAGTGATAAAAGAATGGCAAAAAATATTTATGATGGAAAAGTGAGCGGTAAGTAAGGTAGGGGGAGACCTCGGTTGACTTTCGAAAACGAGGAAGGTCACGTAAAAAGCATGAAGACCCCCCGGAGGGCATGTGTGACGAGGTTCATAATAGTGGACGAGGCGAAAGAGGTATGTAGAGACCGTAGCGTTTGGCGCTCTGTTCTCTCTGACTACCCCGCTAGGGATAAAGCGTGAAGTTAGTTTAGTTTAGTTTTTTTCAGAATTAAAATTTTGAATCTTTTAATTTTACACCTGTATCTTGTAAAGATATTAGGAAACAAATCGCTGCAGCAACTTCTGAAGCGATCGGTTGTGATAGTGTGAGCCGCACAATGATATGCTTATCTCTCGATCTAACTCTAACGGTACTTAGTCATATTATTCATTTTTCTCTTTCCTCTGGTTCTTTTCCTAGCATTTGGCGCATCGCTCATGTTTTACTTATTCCTAAAATTACGAATCCTTCTTCCTTTTCTCACTGTCGACCTATTTCAATTCTCCCTTGTCTCTCAAAATCAATTGAACGTGTGGTTTACTGTGAACTTTCACTACATCTCTATAAGCACCAGCATCTCAGTTATTTTCAATTCGGATTCTGCCTGGGACATAGCACTTATTAAGATTTGCGATGACATTAGATATGGTATCGATAATCAGCAATTAAGTATTATTGCTCTATTAGATTTCTCTAATTCATTTAATACTGTAGATCACGATATACTTATTGCTATTTTGCGATCTTTAAATCTTTCTCCTATTGCTATCGAGTGGTTTTGCTCGTATATATGTGGCCGCGTGCAGTGTATTCGAGCAAATAATACATTTTCTTCCTTTTCCGATCTTCGAGCAGGTGTTCCTCAAGGCGGCATTCCTCCCCACTTCTATCCTCCATTTTCATTAACTCCATTACTAAATCCTTTACCCTACCTTTTCATATTTATGCTGACGACCTACAAATTTATGTTACGGCACCCATCGATAGTCTCCATAGTACTATTGCTACCCTTAACTCCAATCTCCTTACCGTTAGCTCATGGTGCAAGTCTTTTATTTTATCAATAAATGCTGCTAAATCATAAGTCGCTCTCTTTGGTAGTCATCAGCTGCTATCCAAAATCCATTTTCCATCCCTTTCTCCTGTGGTGTTCGGGGAACTATGTTAGAGTTCCATAACTATTAAAAACCTAGGTCTTACTATGGACAGTACCCTTTCTTAGGTACCCCATATATCATTGTTTTTCCAATTCCTTATGCGATTTTCTTTCAAATGATGTGCGAATCACATAAAAAACATATAAGTGCAATTTTCTCCAAAGATGAGTTACGAAAAACACTAATTAAGGGTGATTGCGGCAGTATTCTTTTAGGCAACCGTAGTGTAATCTATTCTACTATCATAATTATATCATTCTTAAATATAATTTTCATTAGAATTACTGATCCCTACAGATTTAAGCAATGGGATCTCGACCTATAAAATCCAAAACTTATTTTTCAACAGACTTAAGTACATATTCTAGTACGGGAGCCGAATATGCTAAATGGGGAATTACTCAAGCGTCATAGAAACCTTTTTGGTTGCGAAGCTTAGATGATAACAAGATTTTTTATAATAGAATACATATTTTTTGATCGGTGGGTTAAGCGGCTATAGATTTTCAAAATTAATAAAGAAACTTTTGCGTGGAGCGCGTGGACTCGAGCGCGTCAGATATTGATATCATCCATTCCCTACGTATTCTTAAAAAGCTCGTAGCATTGTTAGAATGTGCAAAAATGTGTGTCACTTTGAAATATTCAAGCGCGTCAGATTAAGATATACAGAGTGGAAGCGTCTGCGTTTCTTTTACGAGAACAGCATATAGGGGTAAAATATTTCAAACCCATACTTTAAGAAATTAATTAAGAGACCTCAACGGTTTAGCTGTAGGATTTTTTTATTTCACGATTTTTATCTACGAGTATACTGTGTTTCGTATGACGCAGCTACGAATAAATAACAATAACGTAAACACCTACTACTACAAAAATACTACTAAGCGTTGCCGATCTGCCACTTTTCATTCACAAAAAAACATACTAGAACGAGAAAGGGATATCTCTCGTTCTATTTTACGCAATTCAATTAATTTGTGTCTATGTGTGATTTGTGACAAATGGCGTTTTATTTTACAACGATAATTTTATTAATTATTTTGTTTGTAAAAATCATTTTTCGTTTTTGAAAATCTCTTTTGTTCTAATTGTATTAGGTTTTTATAGAGTAGTTAAAACTGTGGTTTCATTTAAAGTGGTGATGACAAAAACACTCTGTATATGGTTCATCATGTGTGTATATACATATATGTAAAAATGTTTGTTTGAAGTTGAGTACTTGTATTTATAATAAATTATTATAAAAAATATTTTTTTAAGTATTTTTTTAACTATCATCTTCATCGATGTGAGTGAGGGAGTAATAGTTAGAGAAAGAGTGAGAGAGAAAAAGGAACACGGAGACAGGAATATAGGCAACTCATAGCTGCATTAAAATTTTATCGATCAACTTTTATTACTTCGGCTTGTGGAATTCATTTAGATAATATATTTTTCGTAATCCTTGAATATTTCCCTGTAAAATAAAAAAAAAGTATGCCACGCTCGAGAATGTCGAGGTAACATTATTTTATTACAGCTTTGCAGCCCTCTCCTTTCTTTACGTTACTCTCAAATTGTCAGATTAGTGGAATATACATGATTCAGCATGTAACTTACTCTACCTTAATCTGACGAGCTCGAGAATTTCAAATGTTCAATTTTGTTTACTAATCTCATCCTTTATCCTAGACGGGCGGCCATATACATATATGGGACTAATATTGGGTGAAAGTACTAAACCGAGTGAAATCTCCCAGTATATTAATCTGCCGCGCTTTAGTAAATAGTGAAGTCCCCGCTTCGGCTTCCCTATCATTATTACAATTTCTATATATTTTATTACAGCGTTATCATCAGCTCATGAAATAACTCAACTGAAGGTCCCGCTGTACGCGGACCCTCGGCGCGCGGCTGAGCTTATTTGCCACTTCCAGATGAATGACCAGAGACTACACTCCGTCAAGTGGTACAGGGATCTACACGAGATATTTAGATACAGACCCTCACAGAAGGTAACTTTGATATATACTCACAAAATTTTTCCTTGGAACATTCACCAATCCGCTTTTGATATGTTAACATGTTTGATATATTGAGGCCAGTTGTGGCGCAGGGACACAATGTGTGACTGTAAATCGGTTGTGGGTGCGATCCCCACTCGAAGAGAAAATAAAATATTTATTTAAATTTATATTTCCATTTCTTCGCTCTGGTGTCGAGGCAAAGCGCGGGTTTGAGTTCCGCGATTCAACACGATGAAAAGTGGGGAACAGAGTGTCTTAACACTAGGTTCCCTCTGCCTACCCTGCTGTGACTGAGATACAGTGTGACGCTGATTTATTTTTACATTGAAAACTTCGATTAGAGTTTACGTGCTAAAAGAACCATGATGTCGATATATTTTATACGTGAAGTATATACATATATAAATTAATTTACTTAGTTTCTATACTATTTTATAATCTAAAAATTGATTACTCATCTATCTGATAATTTGCAGCGATATAAAATGTTGGCTGACGGATTTCAGTGCCGTTCGTTATCCAAAAATATCGGTAAACAGACGATATCTCACAATTAAAAAAAATTCATTAGGTGGTAAATGCAATTAAAGCCATTGCTTTATGGCTTTAATTGCATTCTTGTGTATAGATTTGCTATCTATACGCAATACTTTCGCTTTTTGCCTTGTAAGTTCAGTAATTCCAAAGCTGTTTGAAATGTGACCTATAATATATAACCCGCAATGACCTGCTTGCATTGCATGTGTAATTTTCATTAGTTGAGTTTACGTTTTAACGTTACGTTTATAATTGGGACACCATATGAATTTTATAGGAATTAAGTAATTAATTAACATAATTTTTATAAATTAGCCCAGCGATTAGTTAGGTAAACAAAAAGATCACCGGTTGAGCGACCCTGACGGAAGACATATTGACATTCGACACAGACATAAGGTCATTAATCAATCGGTGGTCCTCTAGATAAACCAACAGCTTGCTATTGATGATGCTCTCCATGACTTTTGAGAGTAGGGAGGTGATAGCCATAGGCCTGTAGTTAGATGGATCGGAACCATCGCCTTTCTTCGGGATCGAGTGAATAACTTCTTCCACGAGTCTGGGACTACACCGACCGAGTAATATTGTTTTCATATATGCATCGTTTTCATATTTCATGTATGCACCAGTGTTTTCTGCGCTAAATGGGCACGACACCAGCCACCACCATTACCATTCTAAGACGGGAACACACGGCTAAAATATATATATGAAGTTAGCTTATATAAATTGATGATGGGTTACTTCGAAAAATGCCAGCGTTTTTTTCATTGATGTGTTTATCCTAAATCTGATTTGTAAACTGCTTACTAAATCTGATATTTACATTAAGACAGATTTTTATACAGCTTCTTCTGAAGATAAAAATGTGAAGTGGCTCTATATGATTTCAAAATAACTGTATTGTTTCCAATACATATAGTTATGTATATAGAAACAAGTAATTTTATAGCTGAAATTTGGCATATAGATTCTTTAGAGATACACTCTCTAAGGTCAGATCTTAAAAGGAAAAAGAAAAAAGTTGCAAGCTGGCCTAGCCTATGCCTACATAATAATAATTATTTAAATAATAATTTCAATTGTCCTAGATTTTTATATTATACTAACCTCTGAACCCTTATTTTTAAGATTTTTTTATTGATAGACTAGATTTTATCGGAATTTGATACCACATTATAATTTATAGGAGATATTTTACTAAATATTTTTTATCTCTATAGGTTTCAATCCGGCTGTTCAATGTAACAGGGATAATGGTACAAGGCGGCGATTGCCAAGTGGACTCGTGTATGGTACGCGTCATGCCTCCACCCGTCGCTACGAGAGCTGCATATACTTGTGAAGTGTCTACAGAAGGCCCTAAGTTTCAGATAGCAAGACAAACGAAACATATGAATGTAGTTGGTGAGTCAACTTTACAAGATTTTTTAAAAGGATTATTTGTGCTAACTGTCACCCGCAATTTTTTTACGTAGACTGAGGTGCAAAATGAAAAATTATAATTTTTACGTTGCCGGAGTAATTTTGAGAAATCTTTTCTTAGTCCTTTTCAACTTAACTCTAACTTACCAACTTGCCAAATACATATATATGCAACATTCAAACTTTCAACAATCCAACAAGCATCTGGAAGCATCTGGATCCACCGAACATACAATGGGTGAATAACACTCCTGGTTGTGGTATGTCCACCAGGGTCTGCAACAATTTCGTCCCCGATAGTGATCTGATAACAACTACAACTACTAAGGCAGCGAGGACCTCAGGAGTATGATCACTTTTAGTCGCACTAAGGTCCCAAACATCAAGATCCGCACGATCACCTCTTTTGAGTAAACAGTGTTGCAAAAAGGCCCAACTTATTAAGACTTATCGTGGACGAGGCCTTTATAAACCATTTTCATCATGGTTACCGCCGTTTGTTATACGTGAATAGGTTTATGTAAAATTCATAATCAAATCAGCTTCACACTTTATCCCGCACACATCAGAGTAAGTAGAGGGAACCTTGTGTTAAGACATTCAGTTTCCTACTTTTCGCTAAAATTTCAAAATTCGAACTCAACGCCGCGCTTTTTGTCTCTATACCAGAGCGAATAAATGAAAATATAAAAGCTTATTTGTTTAAATATCTCTCAAACACAGAAATGGTCACTGTTGGTTGTCCTTAAGAGATAGACAAATTATGTGCTATAGGCTATATACCATTACGGTGTATTTCTTTAGTTAGCCGTACATAACCAAATAACAATAATAATGAACGCCATCGAAGCGCAGGCGCTGAAGAAATAATAAAATATATGCAAGTACATCGTACTACAAAAATATTCAATTTCATTCATTCTAATAAAAATCCGCGACACCGAATCTCTTATAAATAAGGCACAATAAGGCATTTTGCGACAAAAAAATATTTAATTACTGCAAGGTTTTCATTGCTTTGTCCGTATCTTATAGATAAAATGTAAATTTCTGTTTGTGATTTCCAAATAGCTATGTTTATGAAGTGCATGTGGTTATTTACATTATACATGTATAATATACCAAAAAAAAAATTGAACTTTCAGTGATCGATAACGGGGGTTATGGAGCAACAAAAAGGCGAATTTTTATCCTGGAATTTCCATAGGATACTGAATTATCCGGCAAAAACGTTTTTACACGTTTTCCGTGCGCGCATACATAGATACTAAAAGAAATAACTAAACTCTTCTACATTAAATACGATAATTGTTGTGTTGCGCGCAATATCAAATAAAATACCGAAAAATTTAAATTACAATTCATTAAGTGTAGTGTTAACGGTATAGATAAACGAACTGAAATAACCAACCATTCTTTCCTCAATACTTAAATAGTATTATGCCGATGCCGCCCAGAGCCGAAACTTACACCACACCAAGAAATTAAAAAATTCTAACCAATCTACTATTCTAATAAGCGAAGAACCAAAAAAAAAATATTAATTAATAATAAACAGCAAATAACCACATAAAAATTAACAGTAGATCCAAAATATATGAAATTTACAAAACCGTCAACGTCGTCTGCCTGTTCGAGTCGGTCATACCGTGCGGCTCGGAGGCTAGCTCATTTTGAATCAGTGATACCTCTTTAAGTGTTTATGAGAATGATGTAAAGTAAAATATAATTTTAATCTAGATGAAAAGCAAAAGGTGACTATTATATTTATTTTGCGAAGGATGAATACCAAATTATAGAAAACACATTAACTATAATCCGATAAATTTAAATTAAATATATTAAAATGGTTCCTGTAGCTCACTCAACCTTCAGGAATAAACAAATACTATCGCAGACTTTTTCAATAGATTTTTTAAAGGACAATATTTTTATAAAACATTATTTTTATATTATGTCTCTTAAGGTTGAGTCAGCGCACGTAATAGTTCAGGAAACCCATTTTGGGCAACTTTTTGTTAAAACAACAAAGTTCATTGTTGCGTATATATCGAGAAAATTACAATCAGAAATATAAAGTAACCTATATTCATTCCAAGACACTTAAGTATCTCTATATGAGTATTTTATCACAATTGAATTAGCGGTTTGGCCCTGATTGCGTAAAAGACAGAAAGAAAGACAGACAAAGTTACTTTCGAATTTATAATATAGGTATGGATTCACGTCAAAAAGATATAGAAGGAGGGGAAACTTGTGCACCCTGACCATCAACGATTCACAGTGTAACAGTATGTACCTTGGGTATAACTTAAAAATAAATAAATAAATAAAGTAAAATATGCATGGCAATATACATAAATAACATAGATAAATATGAATAATACAAACTATATATTTTTAATATCATATCTTATTTAATATCATTTTAGAATCGAGACGCGTTCGTGTATTGTCGTCCCGAGTGTCGCGACCGTCGTTCTGTCTATATAGGTGGTGGTGATGCTGGAAAGTAGCGGTCGAGTCGAACTCTTAAGTACTAAGGTACTAATAAATATGATGCACATAAAGACTCGTACCAAGTATATTATAAATATAATATAATAATTTGAAGCCTATGATGGCACGATCTTTTAGGATC
>DWLH01002808.1:0-10301 GCA_018249795.1 Heliconius telesiphe telesiphe | reverse complement strand
TTTTTTTTAGGTATGGGTTTAAAATATTTTACCCTACCCTATGCTGTTCCCGTAAAAGAAGCGCTGACGCTTCCATCCTGTATATATAGCTACACAGAATTTAACAACGATTAATCATAATAATACTGTAAACATATTTGCTAAAAGTGCATAAAAGTGCTGCCATGATAAATGGCCATCTTTCAATAAACTAAAAAATGAATAAATGAAGATATAAAATATACTTTAACTTGTATAGATAACAAAAGCGCTGTAACAATAGATGGCCGATGTTAAAAGAAATTGCAATTTTCAACTCTATCCCTCTGTAATAGGATTCAGGTTGTTACAATTTACCTTCAATAGATCAGAACCAGGTCACGGGAGAAATAAGTTTAGTCACTCAAACTAGAAATCAGATATTGATTTTGGAGTTATTATTTGGATATGGCAACGTATGCATAATTTCCATTTCCCTTACATTGCTTGAGTAAGGTATATGCAGCACATTTATTATAGGTATCTCCAAAATCAAAATGCAGATATGCATTATTGATTATATCAATACAGACCTACCTTCCTGCTTTTTAAATTAAACTATTTAACCGGATTAATTGCGTATGCTTAGTATTATACATTTTTATAAACCCAACGTTTCTAACACTAGTAGTATGCATTAGTGCCCGTAGCCCGTGATCGTCTGTCAGTTGATATAATTAATATATGAAACTACCGCCAACGATTTCTTAATTGCCTCGTGTACTGCCTCGTCTCAGCGAAGTCCTCTCCTTCTTCTTCAATAGTCGAATTATAGAAAGTTTGTTTTGACAGATTGACAACTGACGCTTGTGTTGTCTGTGCAGATCTTACGGTGCTGCCATTGGCATTTTTCCGTTCGGATTTTAATTCGAGATTTTTGAATTTACGAACTTACTTTTATTGAGCGCGTTTATTAGTAACGTTGATGGAAATCTGTCTTTGAAAAACACGTCTCAATATCATTGCTTAATGCTTTTCTTTGTTAATCGAAACGATTTCAATCATAACAATGTTCTTGCCTGGTTGAGTACCTTTTTGCAATATTGTATATTTTTTCAGCGCAATTCGTACACAAGCTGATATGATACTATTATTTTTTTGTTTAATTTATAAATAATATTTTCGTCTGTTTGACTGTCAGTCACTCAAAAACGGAAACGTTTTATATATATATATATATATATATATATATATATATATATATATATATATATATATATATATGATTTTCATATAATATAAGAATTCAACTTATTGCGTTATCTCGCTAACACAATTATCACAATCAAATAGAGTATCTGACCTTATTTCTATCCCACAATCTTTATAATACTTACTCTAAGGGTTTTTGGAGTTGAGGGTACTTGACTCTGTCCTCTAAGAACTCTTAAGTCAGATTTATTCACACAAAACGCGCAGGTTGGTGTGGCCGTTTATACAATATTACTTGTATTATAAGAATTTTTTTATTTTCTTTTGTTTGTCTAGAAAAAGATAAGAAGTTTGACAAGAAAGTGAAAGTGAAGTTTTATAGTTCACTTTAGTTCTTAGTTTATGGCGTTCTGAACGTGCCAGTTTAGCACTTATCACTTCGCCGATGTCACGTTATATGGAGACCACATGAAGGAGATTGCACAGTACAAATAGATAATGTTACACAATAGGAGAATGCGTGTGTAAAAGAGATCCAGTTAACATACTGTCTTTACTTGTAAAATAAAATTCAATAATTACATATATATGCCAATAAGTTTAGTAATGAGTAATATTTTACAAATAGGTAGTTTATAAGAAAGCTTTTCACCATCAGTTATCACAAATTGTGATGATATACATACAGGTTGGTTGCCATATTTGTCTTACGTGCAAAAAAATAATTAAAAAGGACGAAATTGTCTTGATAGGAACGCAGCGTCTTAACACTAGGTTCGCGGATATCCTACCCTGATACGTGCGGGATGCAACGTGAAGCTACTAAATATACATTACCACTGTGCCTTAAGGAGGATAAATAAAATTTTCTTCAAGCATAATTTCATTCGTCTATAATATAAAACGATCTCGTAGTTTTATTCGAAATGCAACAAGCCAACTTTAAGATATTGAGTACATCGTTTCAAAAGTTGTTAAAATTACACAAAAGAGCCGAGTTCAAGTTAAGAACTACAAAGTTATTTCATATTTATGGTTGCACCACTAAATACGTTGGAACTATTATCAATAACTACGCTTCAAGTGTTTTTGAGAAAATATAAGAGTTTGCATATATGGAATTATAGAAACTTATTGGTATACGAGTTATATTTGTATTAATTTTTAAGTCCCCTTTAGAGAAGTGGTCAAAAATTTATATTTGTGTAAATGTGAGTAGCATTGTGGCGCAGTGGGATAGTGTGTAATGTCATAGTTGTTGATTCAATCCTAATTTAAGAGAATTAATATATCTTTTTAATCTATCTTTTTTATCCCTCCGCCCACCCTGCTACTTACTCGTACATGCAGAAAAATTCCTAAAATATTCAGTTGTATACGACTATTTCCATAATTACGAACAATTATGATTCGTCCAAAGCTCTCAGCTCTAAACGATCTAAATAGGCAAAGTTTATTAAACTGCATACTTGTGTTATTAAACTACATACTTGGATTTTTTTTTATTAATAATATCATTTCGTTTTTGTCATATTTTTGAAGTTCCAATATCTACAAAAGCATATCTCGTAAAGTTGGACCAGTTCGTCCCTGAATAATATAAATAAAAAATGTATTTACGGCCTTCAAACTTAATAAATATAGAGCAGCTATACTTAGAAATTTTCCAGGAGCGAGCCGAAAATACCCTTACTTATTTTATAGCAGTCTTTCTTAGACTTTAAGTTTACCATTTGTTTGCGAAAGCTAAAAGTCGATTTATAAGTAAAATATTATAGATAATAGATAAACATTTATTGAGGCCGTCGTGGCGCAGGCGCAAGGGTTCGACGGTAAACGCGATGGTTGCAACTTCGATTTCTACTCGGGTGATGGAATATTTGATATTTTGATTTCTTCGGTCTGGTTATGATGCGCGGCGTTGAGTTCCGCCCACTGCACTTTAAAAGTCAACAAATCGACTCAAATACATCAACATATCGTGTTAAAAGTAATTTGCTCGTGTCGCCATTTAAAGCAACACGCCGCGCCGACTTTATTAAAAAAATTGCTTCACGCTGTATCCCGCACACAGCAGGGTAGACAGAGGGAACCTAGTGTTAAGACACTCTGTTCCCCACTTTTCGCTGAATTCTGGAGGCACTGCGTGCTGAGTGGCGGAACTCAACGCCGCACTTTTGCCTCAACACTAGAGCGAAGAAACAAAAATACAAATTTAAATAAATATTTCATTTCCTCGAGTGGGGATCAAACCCACAGCCAGTCGCATTAACAGTCACACTTTGTGCCTCTGCGTCACGAGTGGTTTGAGACCACCATATAGTTTTATAATTCTCCATTTATAACTTAGAATACTTATATGTATATATTATCTCAGACCGTAGATTCAAATTCTACATTAAAATTTCAAATCATTTTAATACAATGTCATATTATTACGTGCAAATAATAGACCCGACTAGATAAGGAATAAATTAATCTAGTATATACCTTTAAATTTTTTCTGCTTTAAAAAAATAAGACAAGACAATTATGTAAAAATAAAAAAAATATGTCACATAGTTTTAAAACAAAGTAGTTACAATACTATGTGGTAAAAAGTAAAATAGTAAAATTTCCTAGTTGCGAATCAAGTTCCGAGAAACGTCCAGAATGAAAAAGATGATTTCCTTTTATGTGGACTTCTCGTTTTTATTCCTTGCATTTTTATTAAAACTTACATACAAACAGATCTGCCCTTGAACTGGTATGGCGTACAATAGGATGCTATAACAAAAGGACTTCTCCGCTTTACTACGCATTTGAATCTCTCAACGATTTGAATAGATCTATGCATAGAAAAGGGTAGGTTTTATTTTAAAAAAGCGTGTAGCTGATGTAAAAGAGCTGTAAAGAAGATTTTCAATGTAGATATTATTAAAGTTTCATACATTTATATTATGTCTATTAGCTTAAGCTAGTAATTTACTATTTTAGCAAAAATCTGTGACATGTTATTATTTTTTGACCCATTTATGGAAAACCTAGTAACCGACCAACTAAATGTTCAGTTTCGGCCAGAAATCAATCAAAAGTTCCTTCCTGCTGAAAAGTCAATACTTGTGAATTGTCAGGCGTCTCTCCCACTCTCAATAAATAATTAATTAATATTAATAATATTATAATTACAATAATTTAAATAATAGTTCAATATTTAATTTTGATAAAATTTACTTTTATTCAATTACTTATTAACGCCAAATTATAAACATTATGTAATAAAAAATAGGTCAAAATGTATCAGGAGACTTCCGATGGTATAAATTTTAATACATTTTATATAAAAACTGAAAACTTCGTCTTGAACAATAATTCTACTAAAATTAACGCATTTCGATTTACAGCTATAGCTCTAGCTAGCTAAGTAACAAACTCACAATTACCTCATATGTCAATCAAAAAATATCAACTGCGCTATAATGTACAATATATTATGATCGACCTAAAAATATAACATTTTCTTTCCTTTCACTTTACTGATACGTTCAATATAAAAGTACGTATTCTGAATTTAATATTGTACAAGAGCAACCACATATCATTTCCCAACAAAGTCACATGCTCTAGATTCATTGTTAAGCCTGTCAGCATCAACAATGGGTACAAAGCTGACGAGGGGTGGCCATTTTGTCGCCGTTAATTCCTTCAAAAAATATCGCAGAAAATTCTCTTTACGGTAAAATTTTTTGACATTGTATGAAACAATGGGATATTTATCTCAATTAGTCTTCTCTCTTCCAAACGACTTATCGCTGTCGAAGAATCAAAATTAGGCTGCTTTAATCAATATTTGTGAGTTTAACTCATATTATTATGGTTCTTCAGTTAGGAATTAAAGAAAAAAATTAAAATAAAAAAATAGAACTTAGCCATTTTTACTGATATTTTTTCGTGAATGTTACATGTTGTGATAAAAGGAAACCTAGTGTCGTATAAAGCAAAAATGTGTTTTATTGATCGATTCATCTTCATGCTAGACTTAAGACATTCCTTGGCTAGTATACTGTCTCAACAGTGTAAAAATATACGCGATAAATCCATACAGTAGTTTAATGCCAAATGTATATCGATTTTGTTGCATCTTCTATTTTTCTTAATCTAACTTAATCGATTTTTCCTTTATTTCTTACAGCAATTTATAATATTAAAATTATGATTTTTTTGCTTGACCAAAATGCATTGTAAAATTCTTTCGATTCAATGTTATTTCAAATAGAGCTAGATTTCTCTGTTCACCCCTTGAAGCATAGAGAGAAATTAAAGGCTATTTGCGTGAAATTGTAGACATTGCAGCATACCTATACATGTTTTTTTTAGTTTCACGCTGTATCCCGTTTTGAGTGCCGTCTACTTCGCGCTTTACCTTGTCACCAAAGCGAAAATTGAAAATGTTAATAAGTAATAATTCATTCATCCGAAGGGGAATCGAACCCACAAGTATCGCGTTTACACGCTTGTACCAATGCCAATGCGCAACGACGACAGCCTCGATGTATATGTATCTATATTATTTATAGTATAAGTTTGAAATTATAATCAAATCTAATATTCCAAGGATGACAGCACTAAGTAGAATGTAATCCTCGTGGGACTTGTAGGCACTAGTTCGAATCAGTGAACATTTAGGTACATTCTGTTGTAATATTGAATGAATTAAGAATATTGCATTAGGCTTATATGGATGTATATCTGTCAATTAATGTCAATGTTTGTCTGAAGTCACGCTTCCTCGATAAATTGCAGATCTAACCGTTATCAAAGAGAGTTCTCTTCAAATAATGTTGTGTTATCAGCTTCACGCTGTCTCCCTCACACAGCATTGTAGGCAGGGGGAACCTAGTGTTAAGACACTCCGTTCCCCACTTTCAGCCGAATTCTAGAGGCATTGCATGTTGAGCGGCAGAACTCAACGCCGCGCTTTGTCTCGACACCAGAGCGAAGAAATGAAATATAAATTTAAGTAAATATTTCATCTCCTCGAGTGGGGATCGAACCCACAACCAGTCGGTTTTACAGTCACACTTTGTGCCGCTGTGCCACGACTGGCCTCGTCAAATAATGTAAATTAAAAATTATTAGGTAACAGAATGAAGCTGAAAAAATATTTGAAGCTTGTAATTAGTAAAAGAAAGGAAAACAGATAATCTAGTGCCATAATATCTCTCTCATTTGTCCCATATTTAATTTTAAAATATTTTAGTTTTATTAAATCATTAAACACGTTATGTCGCCGCAATAGGTTTCAATTTGATAACTTCACAGTCTCAAGGAAGTAAGAAAGAAGAATAATTTATCATATTACCTAAAAAACTGTTCAGTACTAGCGCACGTGAAAATGAATTATTTAATATTTTTTCGTCATTTACAGGCGGCAATTTCGCAGTAAAAGTAATTAATTTAATGTACTGAATGTACAAATAAAATAATATGTCGCCCTTGGGAAGAATACGTCGACTTTACAGCTGGCTTACTTCGCCCTATTAAATATGTATATACATACATACTTATATTATACGAAATTATTTTTAATGTTAATACTAAATTCGTTATTTATTTATGGAAGTGAGATATTGCTTAGCCGAGGTAATTGCCAACCAATTACATATTTATACCCTTTAATAAAAAAAAAAGCCAGTCAAGTGCGAGTCGGATTCGTCTACAGAAGGTTCTGTAATTATTTCATAATTGTAGAACAAATGGAACGTCACTTATAGTTTTTATATAATAATTAAGTTGATATTACAGAAAACTTAAGTAAGTTTTCTATATTTTTTTGATATAATCTACTTTTTTTATTTTTCAGTTTTTTGTTCTTTGTTTGTATTGTAAAATCCCTCTCTCGACGCCAGTCGTGACGCAGGGGGCACAAAGTGTGACAGTAAACGCAACTAGTTGTGGGTTCGATACCCACTCGAAGAAATTAAATATTTATTTCAATTTACATTTCTGTTTCTTCGCTCTGATATCGAGGCAAAAGGCGGCGTTGAGTTCCGCCATTCAACACGCAATGCCTCCAATATTTTGTGGAAAATGGGGAACGGAGTGTCTTAATACTAGGTGCCCTCTGCCTATCCTGCTATGTGCGAGATATAGCGTGAAGCTGACTTGTAAAATCTCACTTCTTCTCAAATAATTTCCCATAAAGTACAGCAAAAACGATGCATAAACGCTCTTATCTTTTGATAACATTGACTTAGAAGACTTTATTTTTCTGTATTCCAAGAGACCCTAGACTTAGATATTTGATATTTATTTGAATTTCATACCTACACGTATTTTTGAGATGGGCAACAACGTGTTTCAATAACAATTTCTTTTCTTTTTTTATAAGGTAACATTTAGTTTAAGTATTTAATTATTATAATATAATAATTTACATAAATCAATAAAAAAAATAACACTAATAATAAATAATTCAGATATTCATGTTTAAAAATCTAAATATATATAAAACAGTCGGCAATTAACTTCAATTAGAACCACTACACTACTCCTTATTATTAATAAAACGTTTTTTTAAAAAACCGATCGCTTCATTACAACCTAACAGGTCAACTAGATACGGGTCACCCAGTAGCCATAAGGACTTAGTACAACCCTGACCTACTCGCTTACCGTAGTACAACATATTGAATATTTTTTTTATAATTTATTTATAAATACCTACTATAAATAGCTATCGAAAATATATATTTTTTTTCTTATTTGTTTTAAACTTTTCATGATTTGATGCTAGATTCAAATATCACGTAGATTTTATATTGAAAAGTATAATAAACATGACCTTCCAAAGGAGGTACTTCTCTAAATAATATATCAAATAGCGTACCTTTGTATATTGAAGAAAAAGTTGTGTCTTGTCACGACATTATTATTTACTATCTATGATGAAAAAGTGTGCTTTTTCTATAAAAGTAATGTTATAAAGCTGAACAGTTTTATTGTTTGGACGCGCTAATCTCAAGGAATCCGAAGTTTTTAAGAAGGCTATAGGCTATACTACATTATGTTAATCTGCAGTCCGAGTTACCTCGGTCACTTACAATGGGTCAAGGGTCTGTTATGCGACTTTTTTACTTCTAACTACTTTTATTAACGAAAACACAAAGATTAGTTACAATGTGTGGTTATAATTTATGATTTCTCAAGATTTGCGTGTACTCGCAACCACATCTAATATCTAAATGCTCTAATTGACTTTTTAACTTTATATTTAATAGGAAGAAACGCAGTAGAAGTAGCTGATCCGCTATGCTATGGGCATAAAGAAGAAAGTATTTGCTAATATTGCCTATACGTTGCGCCTGCTAATAAGGATTGTAATAGTTCGTTTCGATGTAACCCACTATACGTGCAGTCAGAAGCAACTCGAGCACTTACATTGGGTCATGTAGTATACACTACTCTTAGTCATATCCCTTTTATGATGCAATTTGAAACCACTGATAAAAGTTAAATGAAGTATCTTATAAAAGACAGTCTTTACTTCACAAATAGGTGTAATAGGCTATTCGTATTAATATAGTATCACAAATACAACAAAAATGTCACCATATTTTGTATGTTGAATTTCCAAGCGTCTGCATAATGCTTGAATATCGATAACTTACCCTCGTCACTGGCTACGATGAGATGACATCTTGTACAGATTATGCTGATCTTTTACTATGACAATATGATTCTTATATTTAATGTTTTCTTTGACATAGTGCTTTAAATATTATTTTTGTTGTTTTGCAGATAGGTGTGATGTTTCTTTTTTCATTTTGTTATTCATTCTAATTAGAAAATATATAAAAAGGCTCTTGGCACTCCTAGATAGCCTAGGCTAGTCTAACATTTTGTTTTTAGTACTTCTTACGTATTGAAAACAAACTTTCTAAGAAGCCGTTTAGCTTTCGTTTCTTCTTGACCTAATAATTAGTCTATTGAGATCGTGATCTACAATTTCGTTAAATTAAAAATATGGAATCATGCTCTACGCTACTCGGTTCACCAGTATCATATCAGGGGCATCTATGTCAAGAACGTAAAAAGCAACGGCAAACATATGTGTTGGTGATTGTATTAGTTATTTTAGTTTATATATTATATATATTTAGTTTTTGAGTGACTCATACACTATTGGAATAAAACGGTGAAACGAATACGAAACTACTTAAAGTACGAACTTAGGAAGCCGATATTTGGCATGTATGCAAGTAGATTAGGAAGTGTAGGTAGGTAGGTGTATTAATCTCCTTATGCTCCCCGTGACTTCTCTAAATTCTTACGGGGACGGGAAAAAATGAGATTTAATTTTATTTATAAATATATGTTTTAACATAAATCGAATGATATATAAAATTGATGAAAGATATACAGGAGTAGATATACAATTTATTTTTGGATGAACATTTAGAAAGTTCGATATTTATGTGTTTAATGAACTAACATCCAAATATATAAATTTCTACAATTGTTTTGTGAAATAAATTTGTTTTACCAATAGTGTCTTCGGCCGCGTGATCGAATGGAAATAACTTAGATGTATGTATAACACAAGATGACATAAAATGACCTAAGCGCACCAAGTAAATCAGACCACAGGTTTATTTAGTAGTAGTATTGATAGGATTAACGTAACGTAGGTTAGTCTTAGCTTAGCCTAATATATAATATCGATAAATCCTAGTAATATTAGAAATATGAGTTTTACGCATAAAGTACTGTACGGATTTAGACGTAACTTTCATCTGATATCTTTCATCAGAATAACACATAGGCTAAAATTTATGTAAAGATTTTAATTCTTATTTTATTGTAAAGAATTCAGTTATAACAATAAGTTTAAACGGGCAAAGCAGCGTTTTTGCCGCTAGTTAAGTATAAAATACAAAAATATTTTTTCAATCAGAACCAGTTATTCTTAGGTTTAGCGTGTTCAGTCTTAATTTTTCAGCTTCATAGTATTAGTATAGATATTCGAAAATCAAAACTATACCTACAAAAAGTCAGATCAAAGCTATACAAAAATTGACATTATTTTTCCGTCATCCTTTACATGCTTCTATAGATATAATATTTTCGACATTCCGTTTCTCACTTTCGGC
>DWLH01002807.1:0-10302 GCA_018249795.1 Heliconius telesiphe telesiphe | reverse complement strand
ACGCCTGGAGTCCTTGGTGGGGAAGTATCTCTGAGGATTCTAGAGGTGAAGCCTATAGCGCGTTTCTTAATGAACAAGATCTTCATATCCAGAACATCGGAAACACGCCGACTTTTGAAACTGTAAGAGGAGGAGTATCATGCACAAGTTTTATCGACGTGACTGCCTATAGCCGCTCACTCCTTGGTTATATCGAGGACTGGACCGTAAATAGAAATATCAAGAACTATCAAGAAAGTGCGAAGATAAAAGAAAACCACTAAAAAAGATATTAACATAAATAATAATATATATTTATAAACCTGCACATATATCTCATAAACTACATAGAATACACATTCATAATAGAAAAATATTAACATAGAAGATATGTGTACATACAAATACATAAAAACATATAAAATAGACTACATACTAAGATAGTAATTTTTAACTTTATATTTAAATATATTTACGGATTTAGACTGCCTTATAGCTCGTGGTAAGGTATTCCATAGCTTTGCAGCTTGGACAGTGAATGATTCACTGTAGCAACGGGTACGACACAAAGGTATTTCCAGGACATTATCACTTTGGGAGCGGAGACAGGGAGTTGGATTCAAGAAAGGTAAAGCGTTCTTTAAGATAAGTTGGAGTCTCATGATGGAAGAGGATAGAGTAGAGAAGAGTTAGAGTATGGACATTCCGACGTTTTTTAATAGGAAGCCATCCAAGCCGTGTGATCCCGGCCTAGAATAGGATCATCCTGGTACTGATGGTGTCGTAAGAGGCGACTAAAGTACGTGTGGTAGAGTCACGTCACCAGCAATGGCAACACGCATGAGCAGACTCGACCGAATCATTACCACCCCCGGCATTTAAAACCGGCGTTAAGTAGTGGCTTTATTTCACTGTGTTTCGCATCAGGTAATGCCGGGCTCCGGCGCCCAACCCTTCTTAAAGGCCGGTACCTGTAGCTCCTCTGGTGTTGCCACCTGTAGCTCCTCTGGTGTTGCATGGGGTCGTGGGCGGCGGTGACCACTTACCATCAGGTGACCCGAACGCTCGTTTGCCTTGTCTTTTCTATAAAAAAAATATCTCAGTCCAAAGATGAACTTTATGTCAAGATTTTGAAATCGCTCTATTTTGTTGAGTAATTGCTGCGATAAATCTAGGTAACAGGTGTCAGCATAGTCTATTATAGGTAGTAAAAGTGAGAGTCCTAGGGTATTTTAGTTTTTATTGGTAATAGATTTTTTCATCTTTTCAACCTACCCATAGCGTAGTACAACCTGCGGCTTAACTCAGATATTTGAGGCGTCCACGAGAGAGTGCTGTCTACCTTGATACCTAGATTTTTTACACTGTCGCAATACTCCATATTACAAGTATCGAAGATTTTAGGTTTTCGCTGGGTTTTAGTGGGTAGGATCGGTTTCACCGGTGAGTCCCATAGTACCGCTCATCCGTAAGGTACGCCTTCCAAATGAGCAGTCTACGTAAATGTATTTCCCAACGGAAAAAAAAAAGATACTAATGGTTTGCAGATTGGAATTAACTAGACTTATAGCCCTCGCAATATCATCTACGTTGGTAGTCGTGTAAATCTGCAAGTCATCAGCATATAGGTGAAACGGTAAGGATAAAAGGTTAGCAACGGAATTGATTAAGATAGAAAAAAGTAAAGGAAAAATTACCCCACCCTGAGGAACACCAGCATTAAGAAGACTGCTTATCATTTAACCGAATGTATTAAATATAAAAAATAGTGTATGTATGGAGCAATACCATGCAATAGCCTCTGAGTAAATATTAATAGATTTTAAGATATTAGCTATCAACGATTTTTTTTATACTAGCTATTAATGATTTCGAAATCAACAGTATTAAAAGCATTTGAAAAGTCTAGAGGGGTAAGAATAGTGATTTGTTGATTATCGATTCCATATCTAATATCATCATTGACCTTGTTTAATGCTGTGACAGTGCTGTGTCCAGGGCGGAATCCAGATTGGAAGGGTGATAAGATATGATACTTGGTCAGGAAGGATAAGAGTTGTTGGTGGACTATACGTGCTAGTACTTTAGACAGGAACGGCAGGGTAGAGATCGGATGATAGTCTGTAAAGGCTCCTCCTTTACGGACTATCGTCCAATCTCTAAGGGTTAGATACTTTAGGTATGGGAATAACTATCGCCTGGCACCATGAATCAGGGAAAGTATTTGAGGAAAGGCAATGGTTAAAAATGTGGCAGAGGACAGGAAGTACAGTGTTGATACTTAAAACAATCATCCTTCGACTGATTTGATCTACCAGTAGCATCAGATTTAATGGCGAGTATATGTTTCAGAAGAAACAGAAGTAAAATAGAAGGGAAACACAGGAAATAAAAGGAATAGATTTAATGGTATTTATTTTAGTATTACGATTTAATAATCTGACATGTGTAAAGTGTTTATTAATTTCGTCAAGATCCGTTCTGTCGCTTAACGCAGTAGTTTTTCGAAAGCCTCCGATACCCATCGAGTCGAGAAATTTCCAAACTCCAGCTGAATTGCTATTTTCGATGGAGTTGTGAATAAAACTGCGTTGTGCATCCCTACAAATTCTATTACATCGGTTCCGTAGTTTTTTCCACTTAAATCGGTTAAGCCGTTTCTGAGATTAGTATCAACAACGCACAAATAAACAGAACGCACAAAAATTACCAAGTTCTATTACATTGTTAAATGTGTAATATATCTTCCATGTACAAACACCGATAAGTTACGATTTTATTATAAGTATCGATAAGTTGTTTTTTTTTACTGGGAATTACAAAAATGCAACCTAAGATTTTAATAATTTTCACATTAGATATCTTAAGTGCTTTGCAAACTTACATTATAAGTATATTAAAACACGAACGTAATTCCGTGTATTAAGTAAATTATTCAGTAATTTAAGCGGGCGAAGCCACGAGCGGGTTGCTACTATATATATCCTGATCCACCCCTATAAACATATAGTGGAGGATCAGGTAGTCCCGGACACTTGAAATGCAAATAACAAACAAATTAACGAAATTATTGACTTTAATTTGTACTTAAAATAAACTTAGGAACTTTTTAAATCATACTAACTTAAAATTAGTAATCACATCACATTTTGTAACGAAATATATTGAGAATTATTTGGTCTTATTTTTTTAGGCATCACAAGATATGATAAGGCTAAGGATAAGGGTGGCCCCGGACATAGTACTTAATGATGTCCCATTCGTTTTTTAGCCTCACAAACTTCAACATTATAATTATAATCCAGACTTTGCTATTCTGCTACTGAATCCAGTGATCTTCAAAAATTTATCCACATCTGATGCATTCGGTCTCTTTTTCTAGGTCTTGAGAAAGATTTTGAATGCTTTTCTTCGTTTCCAACGTTTTTTTAGCACCTTTACTTTGTTTATCCGTTTGATCTTTTTGTTGCCTTTCTTAATCAGCCTTTCTTCTACTTCTTGTTTGTATGGTGAAGATGTTAAAATTAAATCATCTTAAATTTCGGTAAATTTGAAGTTCTTCTGCAACAATAGAAGCAGCATTATTATATATTTTCCATAAATAAGCAGAATTATACTAAATTTGTTATTTGTTAAAATAATATTATAAATTCCAAAACTTAAATCGATGTCCGGGGGTACCCGACACTTTTGTGTCCGGGAGTACACGATCGGTGTCAAGCAACATTTTTGAACACAACTCTTAAAAAGTTCAACAATTGTCGCAAAATATTATTATAACCTTAAATATATCAAATTTCACACAACATTGAATAATAGACAAATAGGAACGCTTAATTAATTTTTTTGATAATCTGCGAATAACTGCTTTATAAATAAAATTTATTTTAACTTTAAATTGCATACATTTAGCAATTGAAACGTCCGCGGGCACCCACCGTCCGGCCCCCTTGCCACTCGACTCTCTTTTATGAACATAGATGAAATATCTTATAATACGATAGTTATGGCTTCTAATCCCTGTCATATAGGAAAAGAGAAAACGTTTGTTTCATTATGCGTGTTTGAGAAGTAAACGGATTTAATTAAGTATTGAAGAGCTGATACTAAGACTGACTTAGTTGAACAAACAATATGTTGATTTTGATATTGACATTTCATGTTCCGCGGCGGCACTTAACGCTGCCGGCTCACAACACATTAAGGCTTCTCTACAAATTAAAATTTCATAAATCCGAATAAGCTTAAAAATTATTACCATTTTAATTATATATATATAAAAATTTTAATAAACATCGTAGTAGTAATCGTCAAGTACGATCGAAATTGAAGGAAAATTCAATATAGCGACGTACAAAGGTCATTTCGGTCTGATGAAGACCAAACGTGCAATAGGACTTTCCATGAATCAAATGGCTGGAGCCAATCGCTTTGTTGCCGCACCGGGCAGGTAAATAACTGAAAAAGTATGAAATGGCTCCACAACCTCTGGATAGTGGATGGTTACGAGTAGACACAAGATTAATTTATACGAGCAAAGGTCGTTCGTAATGTTGGTGATACACTACGGGAAACGTCAATGCCTACCATCGTGATAAATATTGCGTAAATTTTTAACGTGATGAAGTGAGTGGAGACACACTTGCAACTGTCTACGTGAATGCCTGTCTTTGAAATTCTCTCCGAATAATATATTTGTGTAAAGTGATATACACGTTGCTATGGCAACCCATATTGTACGAGTCCATTCGTTCTCTAGTATGTATAAAAATGTCAGAAATCCGGTACACCTCCTCATCTTCACTGATCATATAGATAAGGTAAAGCTTTGTTGTCAATCTTTAACATGCACTGCAGTTCTACAACTGTGCACGCAATAAGTGCGGAATAGCGGATCTTAACGCTGTTCTTTGTCCAACTGGACCAATGGGGCAAAAATATTCGATACTTTCCTCCAACTCTTCATCAGATATTCAGTCAAATATAATAAATTATAATAATAAAATAACATTGGGGCCAGTTGTTTCACAGAGGCACAAAGTGTGACTGCTAACGCGACTGGTTTTGATTTGGATCCCCACACGAGGAAATGAAATATTTATTTAAATTTATATTTCCATTTCTTGGCTCTGGTGTCACGCAATGCCTCCAGGATTTGACGGAAAGTGTGTAACGGGGTGTCTTAACACTACGTTGCCTTTGCCTATCCTGCTGTGTGCAGGATACAGTGTAAAGCTGATTTTTAATTAAAATAAATTTCCATGAAATATTTCAGCATTCCATATTTCAGTGAATGTTTACAGCTTAAACGCTCTAAAATGCAATTATCTGTTAAACGGTAGCCCTAGCCTTCGTATTAGTTAATCAATTTAGCCGCCCGCCCACGCCGCGCCCCGCCCGACTAACTATAACATATCATGGCGTTTTATTCAATTTCCAAGACAATTTCCACGTGTAAACAGAATAGACAAGGGATTTTCAACAGTGTAATTTGGTTATAATAGTTAGTTATTGTTATATTGAGATTGAGCGTAATGGTTGTGGGTTCGATCTAAGTTCAGAGACATGATTTATGGAATATATTCTGAAACACCTTTTTGCTAGCTTTTTTTGGTCAATTCGGCAGAAATTAGGGTTTTCATCCAAATTACTGATGCCCACGGTCACCAGAAAGAAAATTTAAAAATCATGACAATTTTAGAAATATCTTTTTTATTTTCAGCTATCTTGCAATTATATGATAAGTTAATTTAAATGTCACTTCAGTCTTTGTGCTGTACTTTAATAGACCAGAAACGAAGAAGTATATATAAATATATTGTACTGCCTACGCCTCGACCGTATATCGACAAAATAATATGGATAACATTTCAGAATTCCGAATAAAAGTCACAGAAAAACTACTTTACTCCAAGCAAAGTAATAGTGCATCTATCTTTTAGTGGCTTTTAATGTATAAGAAAATATATTAATTATTTTCCAGACATAAGGTGCATATTATGCCCAAGTCGCATTCATCAAACTACTTGTTCAGTTCCATGATTTATTCAGGCACTGAGTACGCTCCGATCATAATAGTATTAGACATTAGACACTCGTATAATGTACGTATGGTACCTTTATGCTAATGATATTATGGTTTATAACAGAATTAATGATTAATAATGATCATTAATCGAAGAAAACTTTATGAAAATTTTGTTACATTTTGTTTTGTTGGAAATTCTATTTTTAAATTAATTTTAAAATGTTAAATATTATAATATATCATCTTTTATACATTTGTATCATTATCATCATCAACATTAATAACAACAGTATCACTACCTTATCAGACAGGTGTCCAAGGTTAAATACTGACTTCCTCATATTATATAAATATTTCTTTGTTGAGCTTTATTCAGTATTAAAGGGTTGGCAGAGAAAACGTTTTTTTTTTTAAGAAAAAGACAAAGCAAACGAGCGTGCGGGTCACCTGATGGTGATGAAGTGATCACCGCCTTCCACGATCCCGTGTAACACCAGAGGAGCTACAATGTGTGGAACTACTAGTATATAGTACTTTATGTAGAGTTTTAGTAGCTACTAGTATATAGTGTTTTAGTATGTAGTTCTTTAAAGTGGAGATAAACGAGCTTTTAGACGGTACCCAGTTCGTATCGACCTGGAAACACTGACCGCAGGTATGCCATTCCACAGTTGAGTGGCGCGTGAAAGGAAGTTTCTACTAAACCGCACAGTATATGCGGTAAAGAACGCGCAATGAGGACACGTTTCTACACAAAGCCAAACTGTCAAGTTTTTCATAGATCATTGAGTTCCCAATGATTCGTACGACTCTATGTTGTATGCGACCAAATGGGACTTTATTGAGTGATTTAACTTAAAGCCCCGTCTATTTACCCATGACCACGGACTACTGCAAACTGCTCGAAACGTCGGGTTTACAAAAATGTATAATACTAAATATACGCGATTAATCCGGTTAAAATAGTTTCATTTAAAATTAACGCCTCGTTTTGTCTTGCTAGAACATAAAAATAAAAATAATTTAATCACTCGAGTGAAATAGCTAAATATTGATTCAAATTAACCCAGTTTTTTCTATATTATGTATCTTTAGTAATAAAGAAGATCTAATACCATTTCTTATAGTATTAGATGAGATTAAAGTATCTTGCTCTATTAAAAATGTTAAGCTTCTTATAAGAGTATTAGTAAAATTAAATTAGTAAAAGAAATTTAGAACCTATAGTTATTTATTTTTTTAACAGAGAACGGACAATTGACTAAGTTCTTCACTTTCTGCTTATTACTAATATATTAGAAAACTAATTAACTGGATTTAAGTGTTCGTAAAGACGAATATAATTATATGGATATGTAGAGAAGAAGTTTGAAAAAATATTTTATATACAGAGAGTGGAAGAGGCAGCGCTCCTTTTACGGAAACAGCATATAGGGTAAAATATTTCAAACCCACACCTAAAGAAATTAATCAAAGTAATTCAATAGTTTAGACGTAGGATTTTATTTTTCATTTCACGATGTTTTTCCATACCTGTATTTCGTGTGACGCAGTTACGCAAAAATGCGAGATACGTAAACGTATACTACTACAAAATTATACTAAAAGTTAAACAATTTTGAACTTTGCCGCCAATATCTACGACTCGATTTCGGAATGAGGCGTATGCGGCGGTTTCCCTTTGATAGATTCATGTGTGCGTGCGTCATTCTTGACAAATAGCGTTTTATTTTAAAACGACAACGTTATTATTTATTTTGTTTGAAAAAATCATTGAGTTTTTTTTTTTAATTGTGTTAGATTTTTATGGAATAGTTAAAACTATGGTTTAAAGTGGTGCTGACTCTTCCACCCTGTGTGATCTCTGAATGATCACTAAAACTAAAGTTATAAAAAACATTAAGAAATAAATTTTATTATTACAAACCAATAAAAAAAAACTTTTTAAAAAAAATATATCTAAAAAGCATGACTCATTAACACGTTCCGCCTGAGCCGAGCGTGCGAACGAGAGCGCAGGACAAGCGATAGAGAGGCACGATCCACCTAATCGTTCGGCTTGTGGGGCATCTATCCATACATTGTGAATTGTAATTAAAAAGCACATTATTAATTGTAATTAATCTGCAAAATTTTAGTTAAAAAAATATTTGGATTAACGAGTGCATATAAGTGCAAGTAATTTATAGAAAAAAAAACGTAATTTTTATTTCATCCTTCGTAGTTTTTATACAAAATAATGATAATTCAGTGATAATAATTCAATTCAATTCATAAAATTATACAATTTTTCATCAATGTATGTAGTCTTACGATGTTATCACGTAAAATTATCGTGCGCAAACCGACTTTACAGACAAACAGTGTTTTGTTTTAGTTTAATTTGTTTTTTGTATACTATTTTTATTAAATATGGAATAGATATATATATATATATATATATATATATATATATATATATATATATATATATATATATATATATATATGTGTTATATATTATAATTATTAAATATTTACATCCGAAAAATGTGATCCATCAAATAATCGGTCGATAGTACGTACATAAGACTTAAAAGACAATATCAGTTCTTAAATTTGATCCCTTATCATATGATTACAACGAAACAAAAAACCTCAGTACCGTTTATTTTTTTTTAATTTTGGCTCCGTGCAAGTAATATATTTGGTGGGAAACTTCTTTACCAACTTATGGAAGAAATCTTATAGCAATGTTAAAAAAAATCGTGACTCTGTCCGACGCCATCTTGAAAAAATCCTCACTTTCGCTGTCACTTTGGACTGTCATAGTGTCATGTATGCTTACTTAAATTGAGGAGTGACTTATATAGAAATATTTTTATAATATAATAAATAACATAAATTCATTTAAATAAATAGTGATAGTGAGAGATTATTTTTTATTGTTTTGAAAAATCATCGAATGATTGTGATTTTGCTTTTTTTATGTTAACCTCACTTAACATGCAATGTTTCGAGAATTGGGCAGACAGTGTGAATCGAAGAGTCGTGGACACTAGGTTCTCCACTACTAATTAATTAATTAATAATTATCAATATTGGAAGTATAACTACAGCTAAAACTTTCGGTCAAAGCTCGCATGTTTTATAAAAGACTAACTTTTATTATTAAAAAAAAGGAAATCAGAGTCGCGCTGTATCCCGCACACAGCAGAGAAGGCAGAGGGAACCTAGTGTTAAGACACTCCATTCGCCACTTTCCGCTGAATTCTAGGCATTATGTGTCGAGTGGCGGAACTCAACGCCACGCCTCCAATGCCTCGACACTAGAAGCAAGCAGCAAGCAGAAGAGAGCAAAGAAATGAATATAAATTTTAATAAATATTTAATTTCCTTGAGTGAGGATCGTACCCACAGTCGGTTTTACAGTCACACTTTGTGCCCCTGCGCCACGACTGGCCTCATTGACAACTTTCCTCATTGATTTTCTTATTATTATTTTAATTACTTTAGGAAAAAACTGAAAATTGTAAGTATCATAACTTATTTTAAAATTCTTCACGAGATTCATTGCATAATTAAATACAAGGTTGTTGACGTCATCATGGCGCACTCATGCATTAATATATTAGTACTATAATATTTGTATTTATATTATAGGTTCTGTTATTGTTTCCTTGTTTAGATTAGATAAACCGCGGCGTTGGGTTTCACGACCTATTCCATAGTGCCCCTAATTGCCTAATTGCCATTGAGTAAACTCAACACCATGTTGTGTTTTGAATGAAAATAAAAATAATTAATAGATATAAACTAACTTTATAACATACTAGCGATCCACTAACGGCTTCGCCCGCTTGGACTACACAAGTATTTAATCTTGATTGTTTTCGTCTTAATTCATTTATTTAATATCATTCTAATTTTAAAGACAATATTTAAACAAAAAGAAAATCAACCAATTCAATAGAACAATTATTTATAGCAATTTTATCGAAAAAAGAAAACAAATTTATATAACTTTTTAATTTATGAGAGAAATAAAATAAAAGTTTACTAAAATACAATAGTGATAACTACATTTGAATCGGTTCATCCATTTTTGCGAATATTTTTTCGAATGCGAATTAGAATTAGAATTTTATGCTAAGTTTGTTTTTTTCTATTCTCCGCCCAATTTCTGAGCAATTACACGGAACCTGGCGGATCTTATCGCCGCACAAGAAATGGAATGAAATTGGAAATAAAAATATTTTTTTATATTATTCATTCTTTCGAATTGAGATCGAACATTTTGTTTTTATACGACACGA
>DWLH01002806.1:0-10303 GCA_018249795.1 Heliconius telesiphe telesiphe | reverse complement strand
TCGAGTCTGCCCATGCGTGTTGCCATTGCTGACGACGTGACTCTACCACACGTACTTTAGTCGCCTCTTACGACACCACCAGTACCAGGATGATCCTATTCTAGGCCGGGATCACACGGCACAAAATATATTTCTAAGCGACTTCTTTTCCAAGAAAAAAAAGGAGGTTTTGTATTCGACAACTTTTTCTAATGTAGGTTATGTATATCTTATATTAGTTTTTATTATTGTTGGTGTTATTTATTCTCTTAACAATAGTCTCCGTAAAATTTCAATTTCGTCCAAAAACTCAATATATCAAACGGTTCAATCTAACTTATATTGGCATAGTCATAAATTTTACCAGCTCTGTGAAAGACTTAGGTATTAGAATGGACTAGAGGCCAGTCGTGGCGCAGAGGCACAAAATGTACTAAAAAATCGACTGGTTGTGAAACGAAAGTGGGGAACGGAGTGTCTTAAGACTAGGTTCCCTCTGCCTACCCTACTGTGATACAGCGTGAAGCTAAAAAAAAAGAAAAAAAAACAACTTGGAACAATTATCTTGCAGTCCTTGTAAGTCTTTCTTGCAAATCCCGTAAAATCTACGCGGTCTTCGCCTCCTTGCACTCCATGATGTGCGGTAAGAAATTTTTACCTGCAGACTAAACTACAGTTGGTTAATACCTTGCTGCTTCCTGTTATTGATTACGGTGATGCTTGCTGCTTGGATATGAATAAAGATCTGTTAAGCAACCTTGACCTGATACGCAACTCTTGTATACCCTTTTACTTATAACCTCCGCAAGTATGACCGTAAATCATCTCGTAGGAAGCAGCTCGGTTGGCTTTTTATAGTCCACCGCAGGAAGTCTAGAGTTCTTTGCTTACTTTACTCCATCTTTTTCGATCCCTAGTCTCCCACTTATCTATATTCTGACTTTTAATTCATTTCCGCTTTCCATGATAGATCCTTACGTTCCTAATCTAATCTTATGCTGGTCACGTCAGGTGTCCTCGTCATACGTCAGGGTTCATGTCTGACTGATACTTATCTAGAAAACGTATAAAAATTTGATCGTAGCGGGACTCGAATCCGCGCCTCTTGGAAAACGACCTGGTATATTATTTTATTTGTATACTTATGGATTTATATAATGTAAATGCATACACCTGCACGCTTATACAAGACAAGGTTGGCTGCGAGAGAATGCTCTTTAGCGTTAAGCCCGCCTTTTGTACATCTTGTTTTTGTCATTGTGTGCAATAAAGGATATATAAATAAATAAGTAAATAAATAGCTTTTACTTTAAAAATAATAAGGAGTTTTGTATGAGACATGTGAAATTTCAAGTGGTCAAGGTAACTTTAACCGTAGGTGCAGTAACATTAAAACCTATTTTTTTTTCCTTTGACACCAATAGGTTCTGAGATTAGCGCGTTCAGTCAAATAAACTCTTCAGCTTTCGCGCATATTCACATAGATTAAAACTATTTGATAACCTGAAATAAACTGGATATTTTTTTTAGCTTCACGCTGTATCCCGAACATAGCAAACATTAAATTTATTATTAAATGAAAATATTATATATATCATTTCTTCAAATGGGAATCGAACCCACAACTTGTCACTCATACAGTGCGCTATGACTAGCCTCAACTAGTCACAGACTAATGATGAGTAATAAAATAAAGATAATATTTAATAAATCAAATGTTTTATCGAACTTAAATGACTGCAATAGTAAAATAATCTCACAATGGCTCCCTATGTGCATGTGACAGATGCAGTTTGTTCCTTATCTTCCTTATCGATTATGAATGTGACACTTTGTTTAATTAAATAGTAGTGTGTTTAAGGAAATATTGATTTGATCTCGATTATATAACGATATCTCGATAGGCAGGTCGAGGGGAAGATTCATTTTAATTGAACCATAGATACGCTCGTAGTTCTTTTGACATTATTAGGGTCATAATAAGGATTATTATACAGTTTGAATAAATTAAAGTTTACTTTTATTCTGTTTCAGTTGATTTATGAGCGGTTATTATATATTTTATCGCTTCACGCTGTATCCCGTATATAGGAGGGTAGGCGGAGAGTATGTTAAGATACTCCTTTACGTCGCTTGGTCTTGTTAATGGAGTTGCGAAATGGAGACAGCTCATCCATGGAAGAGGGAATTAAACATACAACGGTCACGCCACCATGGTCCCACTTATTTTTGCTTTAAAGTATAACTTCATATAAACAATACATTTTAATGTGGTAATCAATTCATTCGACGAGTTGGATTCGAACTCACAACCATGCGGATATCGGATATCCGCGGCGTCTGACTTTAGAGAATGAATCGTATCTAGTTTCATTTTCCAGCTCAAATAAGGCAAAATACGGCGTTGAGTTCCGCCACTCAACATTCAATGGGTAAATACGTAACAAAGTCGTGTTAGGTAAAGACGACAACAACAACGAAGACAAGATTAAATTATGTAAATATAATAATATAAAATGTTAATATACCAACACGCGAGAACAGCTGTAAATTAATCATCAGTGGAAAATGTGACTTTTAAATACTTTAGCAATAATAATTAATTTATATTTGCATTTATATTATGTATATTTTACTTAAGTTGAGTTGAGTCCACTCAATACGCTATATCTCGAAACCTGGAAGGTGTATGGGGATGGAGAGTCTTACATTAGGTTCCCTCTGCTTTAACTGCTACGAGATCATTGTGGGTTCGATTAGAGAAATATAAAAATATTTAGAGAAACATATTAAATAATGTTAATGCTCGGTTCGGGTTTTATACGAAAGCGGTGAATTAAGTGTGTCAACACCAAATATTTTCTGCCTATTTTGCTATAGGCGGAAAAGGCATAAGAAAGTGTACTTATGTTTAAAATCAGCTTCACGCTGTATCCCGCACATAGCAGGGTAAGCGGATGGAACCTAGTGGTTACGACAATCCGTTCCCCACTTTCCCCCGAATTCTGGAGGCATTGTGTATTGAGTGGCGGAACTCAACGCAGCGCTTTGCCTCGACACCAGCCATGAAAATATAAATTTAAATAAATATTTCATTTCCTCAAGAGGCTATCGAACCCACAACCAGACGCCTTTACAGTCGCACTTTCTTACCCCGCGCCACGACAGGCCTTTTTAATTATGCTTAGAACAAAAAAATAAGATCTTTAATATAATGTCGACTATATAGTAGTAGATTAGTATTTTTTGTATTGAATTTGTAAAAATATGTTTTCCAAAATTTAAATAAGTGACTCGAGGGCTGTTGAATAACTAAACTAACACGGGGTACAATTTAGATTCGATTCACTCTAGAGACGACGAAGTTAATGAGCTCTTTTTACTTATTATTTTTAATTTTTTTTTAACTTAGTACCTATACCTTACTAGACCTATATATTAAGTTTAGGATTAAAAAAATATTGTGATATTTTTTGAGTCTCGGTCTTATGTGGGCTTGAACCTCACTCGGGAAAATTAAATCGTTTGCATTTCCTCCTATAAGGCTCTGGTCGACAAAAACGCGACGTTGTCGGTGCCAAAGTTTTTATGTAGGTACATGAAAGTTAATTTCTAGATGTAATGTTAACTTTTAAATATATCATACGTATCAATTGTTTTTAACCACTTCAAAAAGAAGGTTTTCAATTCGGTTGGTATATTTTTAAGGACTTTTAGGTTTCTTACTAATTTACCAATTTATTGAAATTTGATGAAACATTTTTATTAATTTTCTAACAGCTAATCTATAATTTAGAATGGTGTTCAATCAAAAACGTTCATCTTCTTTTAACTTTTCACGGTAGCTATTTTTTTAGGGTTTAACTATTTCTATACCTCAAAAGGAAAAATGGAACCCTTGTAGGGTCACTTCATTGTCCGTTTGTCAAGATAATTTGTCTCGAGATCGTATAGAGATATCGAGCTGATGTTAATGTCAAATGGTCAGGTCTATGGTCCTTTGAAACACACAAAAAAGCTTCTAAGTCAGCGCAATCAAAAGGTTCGAGCATTTATGCACTGTTTTTGCTGTATTTTGTATGAAATGCAGCGTGATGTACCTTATCAAAATCAATCAATAATTCTAGCTTATAACACAAATAAAGAAATAAATTTGGAATTGAATATTTATAAGTAGTTAATAGAAAAAATCATTATAAACTTATGTCTGTAGCTAATTTCATACAAGAGGCTAGTCGTGGCGCAGGGGCAAAGTGTGACTGTAAAACCGACTGGTTGTGGGTTCAATCCCCACTCAAGGAGATAAAATATTTACTTATATTTATATTTTCATTTCTTCGCTCTGGTGTCGAGATAAAGCGTGGCGTTGAGTTTCGCCACTCAGCACGCAATGCCTTCAGAACTCGGCGGAAAGTGGGAAGCGGAGTGTCTTAACACTAGGATCCCTCTGCCTACCCTACTGTGTGCGGGATACAGCGTGAAGCTGATAAAAAAATCATACAAAATGACCGCATATATAAATTTAAGTTTGCCAATTTTTATAAGTTGTACTTCACGTTGAGCTAAAATCCTGAAAGTGATACGGAAGTCCCGGTGGACGGTTCCGACTCGCGCTTAACCAGATTTTAAAAAAAATATAATTTAGATAATTCGGAGTGCGTCGCAACAGAGCGATTGTCAGTTGTTACGCTATCGACGATAATAATTGATAATAAACACGTATTGGGGCCGCGCGCAAACCACTTAAGGGGCGTCTAGCGTTACTGCAGTCGTGGTGGAGTGGAGGGAATCCCTTAATAAAATATTTTATTCAAAAAAGCTTAATTTAAATTCTTTTGGTTATTTTTACTAGTCTTCGTAACCAGGAAAACTAATCGTCGGAATTGGGCTCTTTTAACCTATATATTTACTAATATTTTAAAGCTGAGGCGTTTGTTTGGTTGAAAGCACTTATCTCAGGAACTACTGCTTCGAATTGAAA
Organism: Heliconius telesiphe telesiphe; assembly: GCA_018249795.1. Taxonomy (NCBI): domain Eukaryota; kingdom Metazoa; phylum Arthropoda; class Insecta; order Lepidoptera; family Nymphalidae; genus Heliconius; species Heliconius telesiphe. The sequence continues at coordinate 5,343 of DWLH01002806.1, read as the reverse complement.
AATTTGCCGTGGGTAGTCCATTTCTCGAAGGGGGCTTAAGGCGTATTATATGACGGAGGCTTAATTATTTTAAATTATGTTTTTCTTAGTTTTCTCAATTTCACCACGCGGATAAAAACTAGTTTATAATACACGTAGGTGGCCTCGGAAACTTTGAAGTAAAAGTAACAAAGTTCACGATTTGGGCACAATTCGTGCACAATTTAAATAAAACTCTTTGACTAGATTCATAGGGACACGGCGTGAAGCTGAGTTTTAAGATAAGAAACTTCCACATTTAGTAGGATATGTCGCAACTTGCAACTGTGCCATGATAGAGTTAAGAAAGAAGGTGAAGTTTCACACTTATCATTAGGCTTCCTTCTACCTGTAAAAATATTTAATTTTCATTTGCACACGCGTCAACGTCTCTTCCAGTTCCACCGGTCTCGAGACTGTAGACGTTGTTCTTAGTTACGTCGTGTTGTCGTCGTCGTCTTAGAAATGAAGCCGTCGTGGTTCATCGACACAGTGCGGCCTCTGTCTGTAAGCGCGACGGTTGTAGTTCTATGTCCACTCGAAGTAACAAGACGACGCGCAGTGCTAGTCAACACGCAATGTCTCGATAATTGGGAGGCTGTCTTAATACTAGCATACTTCGACATAAACATAAATTTATATCTCTAAGCGTGAGCGGGATTCAACGTGAAGTCAAAAAATTAAAAATATAGGTAGATAATAAGTATATAATCAAGCTACATATATTACGAAGTTTTGTTTAAATCAATTTAAATCATATACAAAGTGTGCGTGATTAAAAAAAATATCGATTGTTGTTTGAGTGCTTGTTCTTAAGTATTGTTCACACGGCACCAGCGCGTTGGTGTCGTGCGCAAAAAGGCTTTCTTTCATTATCTTATATTGTTTTCAATTGATAGGGACAAGCGTCTAGTAATAATTCATAAGATTATTTTGATTTGTTGATCGCCTAATACGTTAGAGATAGCCACATCCGCGTTTAGTTTTGTCAAATTATGTTGTTACCATCATATTTTTTAATTTATTTTAATATTATTTTTAATATTTATAAAAATATGTATATATTTTCTTGCAATTATCAGCTTTATTGCATAGGTTGCAATGACATCTTGCGTGGAGTAGTGACTTTTGAATGTTGTATGAAAAGCTTTTCTTCGTCAGATGGCAGCACTGTGCAGCCGAGTACACTATGTGTTGTACTGTCGTGAACTTTAATTTACATAAAACTATTGTTAACTACTCATAGAAAATATATATTTTAGAGACAAATATCCAAATGAATAATATTAACTCTTTTAATCACTTAAATAATTCATGTAAAGTAATATATGTAATATATATAATATAAATGTCGTTTCGCTCCGGTGTCGAGGCAACGCGCGGTGTTGCGTTCCTCCACTCAACACGCAATGCCTCCAGTATTCGGCGTAAAACGGGAAACGGAGTGTGTTAACACAAGGTTCCCTGTTGTGTGCGGGATACAGCTTCATCCCTATTCATCGATCACGCTTTATCCCTAGCGGGGTAGTCAGAGAGAACGGAGCGCCAAACGCTACGGTCTCTACATACCTCTTTCGCCTCGTCCACTGTCATCAACCTCTTCATACATGCCCTCCGGGGGGTCCTCATGCTTTTACGTGACCTTCCTCCAGTATCTTTGATACTGTGTTTTCGAAGGTCAACCGAGGTCTCCCCCTACCTCTCTTACCACTCACTTTTCCATCATAAATCTTTTTTGCCATTCATTCATCACTCATTCGTTCGACGTGCCCAACGACCAGCTGAGCACGTTCTTCTTCATTCTCACCGTGACATCCTCGCTAGTACCTGTTGCTAAGCACTCAGTGGAATTGATAAATAACTGATAATAATATATTTGGGAATAAAACATCTAACTGTCACACTTATTCCAAATGAGTCTGGGGCGATTTTGATAGATTAGGACAGAAGGACGAGTTTTTACATTTATTATAGCTGTATTTCATGTTAGTAAATAACTGTTTTTTTTTAAGATTATAATGTTTGTTCTTTTTCTATTATTCACGCTATGCACCGCATATTGGTGTAGATAGAGTTGAGTGGCGGAATTCAACGCCGGCATCTTTGTCTTTGTTCTAGCAGAGTATAAATTGCCCTTTGCATATTATTCAAATTCAAAGTCAATATACATTTCATTGTTAGTAAGAGAAAAATAAGATAGTGCGATAAAGAAACTATATAATACTACACTATAACTAGGTATATAGTGTAGGTAATAAAAAAAATAGTTTATTTATTTCTATCATATCCACTTGTTGGACATGATAGAATAATAACAAGACTTCAGGCATATTGGTATTTTGTTATTCAAACCGGATGTATTCGTTCCCTTTTACTGAATTTTTGATGCTTTGCGTGTCGAGTGGCGGAACTCAACGCCGCGCTTTGCACGTTCAAAGAGCGAGAACATGAAAATATTTATTAATTCATTCATTGCCCCGAGTGGAAATCGAACCCACAACCGTCGCCTTCAGTCTCTCGTTTGGGTCCTTGCCCCACGATGACCTCAATCGTTAGCTGGTTAATGTCAAATTTGTTTTGGAAGAAAGTGGAGAGGATTTTTTTCAAAATTCCAAGGAGAACGAAATAAAAATAGTACTAGTAGTACCTCATGGATAATGCTGGAACAACCCAAGCAATTTAGGTTAAGTTCGAATTATTATTGAAATAAATTTTACATCGGGATTTACCCATATTCGTCTAAATGTAAGCAACGCTAGATTGCTAACGTTTTTTAATTAATTAGTGAATAAAAAAAAATGTTTATGAAAATATAAGACTTTATTATTAAAGAAACATACAAGAGTAAATCACATTAGCTTTAAGGGCATTGTTTATAGTTAGGGAGACGAAGCGGAGATGTTGCGCGTTACTCGCGCGTCCGAAAATCATATGTGAAGCAACCTTGTACCCTGTAGCGTGCGCCTACTGTGTATGTATGTACCATTTACATAGGGGAGCACTCCTCGTTGCGGGCAAGCCGTCAGAAAAACTCGAGCGCGGCAAGGCAAGGTAAGTAAGACGATTACAGCTTGGAATGACTAAATGGGCAGAGTCTCAAAGCTGTAAAAAAAAAACATTACCTCAAAATACTCGAACGCGATTCATTTTTTTTAATCAAATTCACACGCTGTATCCGCAGGGTAGGCAGAGGGATCCTAGTGTTAAGACACCCCGTTTCCCACTTACTGCCGAATTCTATAGGCTTTGTGTGTTGAGTGGCAGAACTCAACAGAACGAAGAAATGGAAATATAAATAAATAAATAAATCAGCTTCACGCTGTATCCGTTTTACAGTCGCACTTTGTGCCCCTGCGCCACGACTGGTCTCAATTTTGAGGAAATCAAAAAATAGATCCTCGGTTGACCTTCGAAAACACAGTATCAAAGATACTAGAGGAAGGTCACGTAAAAAGCATGAATACCCCTCGGGGGCATGTATAAAGAGGTTGATGACAATGGACGAGGCGAAAAAGGTATGTAGAGACCGTAGCGTTTGGCGCTCCGTTCTCTCTGACTACCCCGCTAGGGATAAAGTGCGAAGCTACGTTAAGTTAAAAAACTGATTTTCATGGGGTAATGTGGTTAAATCCATAAATAAAGTGTATAGCTGCTGGGAACTGTATTTCTACACTGCGTCTATTTTTCCTTTTCACTCTTTTTGTATCTCCCATTCCTCTCACCATCCACACATTTGACATTACTTCTACGTCTGCGTAATGTTAATATCACAGCTGATCACAACGTGTCTGTTTATCGTAGACGTTTCTTATCAAAACGTCGTACAAGTTTTGATATGTTTGTTAAGTGTTTAATCAATTTTAGTAACTTAATGCAATAAGTTTATATATAATACAATAATGAGTGATGCAAGTGTGAAATTAAAGCTGACTTAGTTCGTTGGTAACAAACGTCCAGAAGTCGAACTGCCGTACAACATAGCGCGTATTCACTATGAATGTCTGACGCGCTCGAGTATTTCCATGTGACAGACTTTTTACATTTTTGAAAATTTGTACACTTTCTCCTGCTCGCTAAAATCAAAAATGGCTAAAACTTAACATAAGCTTTTATTCGTTTCAAAATCTAATCTTCCAATATGTCCCCATGAGGCTTTAACAACAAAAAATTTAGCATCTCCACCTCACCTACTATTATGCTCCTAATAGTACAATACAACATAATTCTCAAATTTGAAATGATAATTAATAAAGATATTATTTATTAGAGCAAAATTTTCCTGCAGCCTTACATGAATACTTCTTCGTAGCACATCTAGATTGGCAATTAGCTCTTTACCTTGACCCCCTAAAATCGACTGGTCATTTGCAAGTTCTCTTAAACTTTATATTTCTGGAGATATATTTTCAATTTCAATATCAATGATTCAATTTATCGTGACACAAAGAAAACAAATTTTTTGAGAACATTTTTTCGATAATTAGACGTTTCTTAGCCAATTCGTCACTTTTTTTATAACAGCTATAAGTATCCCCGTGTAATGTCAGATGTACTCCATCTTCGAGCATTGCTCTAAATATATGTATACTAGTAGATTTTTTATTTTATTTATATAAGAAAAGTTTACAATTTTCTTAAGTTTTAATTACTTTTATAGTCTGCCAGTATAGTTTGCAAACATTATTTTTGTGGCTATGTGGCTTATACAAAGAAGGTCTCGGCTACGCCGGCGCATGCGGCGCTTTGTAACGTGACGCGCCACACCCCTCGTCCACTAGAAGGGTAATTAACCATCGTGGTTACTTTATAAGAAATTTTGTTATAGATTTTTGCATAAATCTTTGTAGAAGTCCGATAATTGTCGGACACAGGCGGTCGATTGTAAGCAATTTTACTGTCCGAGATAATATTTAGGCATTTTTTCTTTCTCCGACTTTAACCTTTCTCTGAGCTTAATCTTTTTTCCCACTTAGATGGGTAGACAAGGAACCTAGTAGCCGGGGTAGGGGTAGTCAGAGAGAATGTAGCGACAAACGCTACGGTCTCTGCATAACTCATTCGCCTGTCATCGACCTCTTCATCCATGCCCTCCGGGGGGTCCTCCTGCTTTTTACGTTTTTTTTATTTTCGAAGGTCAACTGAGGTTTCCCTATACCACTAATATTACTCCATTAAAACCGTATTGCAAGAGCAATACAGTTTAGCTTCGAGCTCGAGGAAATTAAATATTAAATAATTTCGCACATTTTGTTCCGCTACGCAATGCCTAAAGAATTAGGCGGAAATTGGGGAACTTAACTTAGGATAAATAAATTGAAAATGTTC
>DWLH01002805.1:0-10303 GCA_018249795.1 Heliconius telesiphe telesiphe | reverse complement strand
CCGTCACGTTTCACTTTGCAATCGCTTTGTCGTTTCCGGTGATAAATGTGTAAATATTAAACATACTTTGTATTTCATACTTTGAAATGATAAATTAGAAGTAAAAGTACAGGTAATATGCTAAAATGTATACCTTTTAATGTTAAATAATGGAACATAAATCTATTTTAAGCCCCTTTTAACGGGTAAGCTCAGTTGAATAAATATGATAGTAGTGACTTGAAATCCAATTTAGAATAATATTTTTTTATATATATATATATATGTTTTTTTATTCAGGCCAGACGTTGTGCAGGGGCAAAAGTTGTGGGTTCGATTCCCACTCAAGGAAATGAAATAGTTTTATTTTCATTTCTTCGCTTCGCCTCGAGCTTAAATTATATTTTATCTTACAGTCATCTAATCTCAACATAAACCAACAACAAGATAAGAAAGCTCCCTAATAAAAGCCTTTGACGCAGCTTACGCAAACTCAGCCTCTCAAAGAACTTAGTTTGAAATTACCGGTCGTTTAAACCATAGCGTACGGTTTGTAAAGAATCGTACACTTTGTTAGTGGAAATAGGTTGTTTAGATAATATTGTATATTGATTTTTGTTAGCTTCACGCTTTGTGTTGTTCGCGCTGAGTTCGCGCGGCGTTGAGTTCCGCCACTCGACACGCAATGCCTTCAGCAGAAAGTGGGGAACAGAGTATCTTAACATTAGGTTACCTGAGCCTACCCTGCTGTGTCCGTGTTGATCCCCGGTTTTCACGGTGAGTGGAGAGTCCTTAATGAGCCCATTGAGGACTATGTTGAACACGCAAGGGTAAAATGCGTACTTGTATTTCCACCAATAAATAGTAGTGCAGAAAGGGTCAAGGGCAGAAAGAGATGAAATGAGCTCGCTCAGTTCTAGGTCGCGGAGCTAGAACCGAACTAACACCAACAAGGTAGACAGAAGGAAGCTACTTAAGCCCTGTTTGTAACCTCCCGCTAAATATTCAAGACAACGCTTGTTGAGTGGCGGACCTCAAGGTCGCGATTTGGGTAGTATCTCGCCATAGTCCGCAGAGTAGGCGAATGTAACTTATTGTTAAGATCTTAACTGTTAAGACTTCCTAAGACCTATTAAGACACCTCAGTTCCTTATTTTCCACTAAATTCTCGTGGCATTGCGTGTTGAGTGGTGGAACTCCACGCTGCGCTTTAACTTTGTACTCGAGCGTGGAAATTAAAATAATCAATATTTCACCCACAGCAACCCACAACCGTCGCGCTTACAGTCACACGCTTGAGCTCCTGCATCACGACGGCTTCAACAAAAACAAAACAGTGAGAAATTACGCCATTCAACACAAAAAAAAAGACAGAAAGAAGAGAACGGAGTTAAAAAAGTTCCCAGGTTCCCTTTACCTTGTTGGGTCCGGGATACAGCTTGAAGCTTAAAAAGAAAATAATATACGTATATACGTACGTATATGGTACATATGTTTATATTTATTCAGTGTAGACACGGCTTGAGTCAAACTTAGCGGTGTTACTTAAGGTGTGTTTATGTTAATGCAGAATCTTAACATGCCGTTAAGTTGGTAGTTAGGAATCTTTACCTAACTACTGTCTAATTCAATCTACGTACAGTACAGTGAATATTTGATGAGTTACATATTAAATTATAAAAAAAAAATTACTTAATGGATAAAAAAAAACAAAAAAATGCGCTTTTCTATGCCAGGTTTTGCAAGATGTGCTTGGAGTTATAAAATATTGTTCTATAGGTGGTGGGTGGGTCAGGTGTCGCAAGTTTATATCGCTAATTATTATAGGTATTGCAATAATTTTAATACTTTTAGCATTTAAATATTTAATAGCTTGCAGCTACCTACGAGTAAATACATATTCAATTTCAAAACGCCCACTTTCTGTGTATATTTTCCGGATCCGGTGGTTTGAAAACCTCAAACATGCGGTTATTATCGTACGTTGCCTACTATTATATTATAGTGCATACATTATTATTATTTTATTTTTTCACGCTTTATCCCGCTTCTAGCAGGTTAGGCAGAAGAAACTTATTGTTAAGACACTCCCCACCTTCTGCTTGGAACTTATAGCCATGCTTTGTCTTCTTACCATTCTACTATATGTAGGATACAGATTGAAGCTACAAAAAAAGCAACACAAAAAAAATCATAAAAAAATATGTAGTGTTGATGGTGAATAATAAAAGTCTACTTACGAATAGCACTGAGTTTAATCAACACCACTTTAAATGTACATACAGTGATAACACAAATGGTAAAATCACAATTAAACACGGTACAGTATATAAGAATGTCAACCACAAACATATATATATATGACAGAACACGAAAGATACGAATTTGGAATAAAATACTAGATAAGACAAAGGAACGTATGGAAAGCGCATCGAGTGGCAAGCAACGACTGTTAGATATTAAATAGGCCGTCGACAAGGGGGTAGGAGTAAATATTACTCCTCACCGGTTCAATCGGCTACGGCAGCGAGCGCTTTCATATAAATATACTAAATACGAATACTTGGTATAATAATTATATATAAATTCTATTAAGCGAATGTATGTATATAAATGATAAATAAATAAATTACAATATTGACGTACATAAATGACACATATTAAATAAACTATAAATATATATAATAGTTCCCTACAAATAATAATAATAATAATAACCGAAACTAAGCTTAAGCTTTCTTTTAACTTTCATCAGATGGAAATGATTTTTTCTTTTCAAAAAGCGATAAAAGGTCCCTTTGTTAATTGTTCCTTGATTTTAATAAAGGCTTATCTTAAATCTCTTCGCAGTCAAAATTTGCTTTACGATCACTAATATTAAAATCATTGTCGAATGCTGTTATGGCATGGTTGAAATAATTTTGTGTGGTGTAAATTCGAAGCCAACAAACTATTATTATAATTTTTTTAGCTATATGCTAAATTCCGCACATAGCAGGGTAGGCAAAGACAATCTGGGAACCTAGTAATAAGACACTTCGTTCACTTATTAGAACAATAATTATACTTTTACAATTTTTTATTTTATTATTCCACACTTAGGTGAGAAAAATACTTATTTAGAAAACGTATAAAAAATTGAACGTAGCGGGACTCGAACCGACCAGGCGCTCTGACCACTAAGCCATACGTTCTCATCAAGCTACGTCGAAATTTTTATACGCTTGTTACAACTTATTTATGTTGTTAATATCTCTGTAGGGAGATTTTAACAAATTTCCGTTACCTAAAGATAATTACTAAGAATTATCGTTTGGCAAGAGAGAATACTATTTTTTAAATATTTTACGATAATTCTTAGTAATTATCTTCGGGTAGCGGAAATTTGTAAAAAAATTTTTAAAAAATATAAAAAAAAAATTAAAAAATTTCGACGTAGCTTGATGAGAACGTATGGCTTAGTGGTCAGAGCGCCTGGTAGGTTTCCAGGAGGCGCGGGTTCGAGTCCCGGTACCGTCAAATTTTTATACGTTTTCTAAATAAGTGAATAATTTTTATTATTTTTGTTAGCTTCATGCTGTATCCTGCGTAAAACCTGGTATGCAGTGAACCTAGTGTTAAGACACTGTTATTTCCGCCAAATATTTAAAACATTACGTGTTTAGTAGTGAAATTCAACACTGTACTCTGTCTTAAAGCAGGTGTATCAGATTATCCTAAAAAATTTAAAAGTATAACCATTCTAAAATCGAGATTAAAATATTATTTTCTCGAGCATTTTTCTCCAAACTGTGTTATTACCAAGAGTAATGTGCAATTTAGACAAAAATATCACTTTAATGTAGGAAATTCAGAATGATGAATGGAGAAGAGGAAGCAAACATGTTTACTCGGTGTGCTTTAAATTAATATGACAGAGTCATTCCGTGGTTTTGGGGTTTCGACCAGCTTTTGTGCTGATGTACGTATAATAAGGCTATAATGGTGTAGTGAAAATAGTAATAGGTGTAATGGTAGTAAATTCAAATTATACTTAATATGAAAAAAAAATGTTGTTTAATAAAATGCTTACATCGTAGTCGGAAGCTGTAGGTAGTCTGACTGTAAACGTGCTGATTATGAGTTCGATTTCTATTAAAGATTATATTTCAATTATTTTAATTTACCCGCCCTGTTAGACAAAACACGGAGTTCCACAACACATAACGTTATGAAATTTAAGCAGACAGTGAAGTAAAGTATCTTACCACTCAGTTCCCATACCCACATCCCATCGTATTTAAAATTGCAAGATTGTGCCCCTGAGCCACGGCTAGCTTCTTATAATAACTGAATTTATTAAGCAAGTTAAATAAAAGTTGATTGACATTTCTGAGAGTAAATTAAACCGTCATATTTATTTAAAAGAATACATACCAAATAATATACTCCAAAAGGCATAACCACGACCGCCACCAACAAATCAGCGACTGCTAAACTCACAATAAAATAGTTAGTAGCTGTTTGGAGACTCCTCTCTCTCGCCACACTCAATATCACTAAGACATTTCCAAACAATGTCAACAACGGAAACACTATTAATGATAACGCCCAAAAATTATATTTCACATCACTATCACTGCACGTTCCGTTGGTAAAAGTCAAATTTAAACTCTCAAAATCGTTAAAAGTTCTATCGAAATCGATTGAATAATTGACAGATTGATTGTAATTGTTCACTATACTTCCGTTTGAAAAGTCTGAGTCGATTTTGCTTATGTTTTTGCATTGGAAGCATATTTTCGAATTCATTTCCATTTTACAGTAACTTCATTATGTCTTCTTATATTTGGATCTTTGTAGATTTGATGGTATTTTCTGGTGCTCGAGCTCACGTTCATAATTCTTCATCACGTTTACCTGAAATATATGATTATGTTTAGAATAGGTATAATTTCGCAATAATATTGTTGTCAAAATCAGTTAAGGCTTGAAGCTTAATTTGCAAGGTAATTGAATCTGTCTTATGAAAATGGATATGAGACCAAGTGTAATTTTATGAGGAAAATATGTATGATATTTTTCTTACGATACAAATCTAAAAAATAAAAGTATTTTTAGGAAATGTATGGAAATTTGAACGAAGCGGAAGTCTAACCTGTACCTCTAGGACATCCCCCAAGAGGCGCGAGTTCGAATCTAAAAATATTTTTCTTTCTTTAGTATGGTATAATTTTAAGTACATTTTTATGAAACGCTTTATTTTTTTAAAATCTATTGTTATACCTTAATTATTATCAAGCTCGTACATATAATGTAATTCATTATCATTTACGAGCTCTGGAAACGAAGCAAAGTGCAGCGTTGAGTTTCGCCAAGTAACACGCAATACTTCAAGGATTCGGCGGAAAATGAGGAATGGAATTGTCTTAATGGGAAAGGAGTGTTTTAACACTAAGTTTCCAGGTTCGCTCTGCCTATCCAGCTCTGTGCAGGGTACTAAAAAAAGCGTTAAGTTAAAAAAAAAATACCATAGACATATGTAAGCTACGTTAGCGTCTACTTTACGGGTCGTTGTGATATCATGTCGTTTTATCCCTTTGTGTGTCAAATGAAATTCAGGTGAAGGACGGAAAAGCTGAATACGGTAATTGTTTTCGTATTAACAGGGAACACCGTGCTAATATTATATTTATATTTCCTGATATATTGTACTTATGAATTATATACTTTTAAAATAATATTAATTATAATGTTTTATTTGAAGGCAATCGTAGATTAGGATGCGACTGAAAATGAAATGAGCGTGGGTTCAATTTCCATTTGGGGGAATTAAATAGTAAGTTCATTTTTCCGCTTTGATAACAAGACAAACTGCGACTTTAAGTTTCGGCACTCAATACGAAATGTCTAGGGAATTAGACGATGCGTGTCTAATGGAGTATCTTAACATTAGGTTCCCTCTGCCTACCCAACTATACCCCTGCGGGATACAGCGTGAAGCTGAAAAAAAAATTGTCAGGAGGGAGCACAAGCATTCTCCTCTTGAGGAATGAATTATTATTATTTATAAATATTTTAATTTCTTCGCTCTGGTAAAAAGGTAAAGCGCGGCGTTGAGTTCCGCCACTCAACATGCAAGGCCTCAATAAATCGGCGGAAAGTGGGTAACGGAGTGTCCTAACACTAGTTTCCCTCTGCCTACTCTTCTTGCGGCGGGGATATAGCGTGAAGCTGAAAAAAAATATAGTTAAATGGAGCGTGACTAATCATATTAGGTAAGGAGTAAGGGAGCTACACTTATACTTTCTTGAATAACTTTGTATCTCGGTAATCAGTATAATAAGGTTGGGTTTATGTTGCTATATCATCGGCTTAGAGTGCAAACATGCTAAATCTGTTTTTTTTAATATTTCGTTATGTACGTACATATTTTATACCATTCGAAAGTGAAAAATAAAAACAAAATTGATTTTCATTTTACAGTAGAGAATGCAAAATAATTTTCAAAATTGTAAAATTCTTCTGACAATAGGTACATACATGAATGTATTTATAAGATCTTTTTTTGTGCCTCTTGTTAATTTGCTTAGTAGGCTATGAGCAGGTACAATAATTATATTTCCAGATATCTACTGCTGAAGCTATTTTGAGTCCATACAAGTTCACGCAGGGGGCGAAATCTTAAAAATATAATACTTTTCTTCCTTTTTGTCTGTTCTGTTACCATACATATGTGTAATTTAAATAAATAAGTTTAATAATACAATGACTATAAATACGACGGCTATGGATTCGTATCCCATTTGGACGAAGTTCAAAGTTCAAAGTTCCGTGCTACAGGGCAAACGAGGCGTACGCTCCACGGCAACCCGTACCACGCTCAACGTGGACTTTTGCAATATCTACATTCCAACCTAAATGCCGGCCACCAACGTTATTCCTGACGGAGACTCAAATTGTTATTCCTGACGGAGACTCAAATTGCCCGACCGAGCGACACAGCCTATCTCCAATACCCCGGCTACAAAATAGAACATAACTTTATGCCTCATGCCGGGGTCGCTGTGTTCGTAAGGGAGGACCTAAGTTTCCGTCCTCTTGTCAATTTTGAAGGTCGGGACCTGTCTACTATCTGGCTTCGTGTTGACTCGGACGATCGTGTCCGAGTCTACGCATGCCTTTACAGGTCCCACAGTGGTAATGCAGAAACGGATCGGCTCATGGAGCACATTCAATCAGCTATCGACGATATGCTCTCACAGATCCCCTCCGCTGAGGTCGTGAAGTATCAGCATTAAAATCGCCGATATCATACTTGATATCGGCGATTTTAATGTGCACAGAACACCCGCATTTCGTCGCGTCTGGCACTACAAGTCAGCAGATTGGGATGGGATGCGTACATTTTACTCATCCTATCCCTGGGGGCTAGTTAGCTTCTCTTCTGATGACCCTAGTACCTGTGCCGCTGCTGTTGCCAACGTGGTTCTACAAGGCATGGAACTTTATATTTCTAGCACTGTAGTGCCAATCGGTGGCAAGTTTCAGCCTTGGTTTGATACGTCTTGCATATCAAATCTGGGCCGTGGCACTGGTTACTAAGGATCCGGAGGTGAAAACCTCAAAAAGGAAGTATAGCCAAGTATAACCGAGCCTCTAGTTTCTTTAACTCCGGAACTCATCAGTTCTGGGCGCTCACAAAGGCGGCACTTGGCAACTTTAGCCAGCCTTCGCTTCCGCCATTACATACAAGAAAAGACATCTTGGTCCACATGGCAAAAGAGAAAGCCGATTTCCTGGGTGTTCTCTTTAGCTTGAACTTTGGATGACCAAGGAACAACCTGAGGTCTGCCTGAGCCTGAGGTTAAGTCCAACCAACCAGCTGTTAGGCGAGCTCTGTCCTCTTTGGACATCTATAAGTCGAGCGGGCCAGATCGCATCCTTCCCTTAGTGCTCCGTTTTTGTGTTCCTGAGCTGACAACGGTGCTAACACGTTTGTTTCGGCACTCTTACTCAGTCGGCGTAGTCCCAGACTCATGAAAGAGCGCTCTTATCCATCCGATCCCAAAGAAAGGCGATGGTTCCAATCCATCTAACTACAGGCCTATTGCTATCCCCTCTCTACTCTCAAAAGTCATGGAGAGCATCATCAATAGCCAGCTCTTGGCTTACCTAGAGGATCACTGCATATCAATGACATGTTAGAGGATTCTAGGATTCATTGTTATGCAGATGTTAGCACGGTAGACGCTGTTTACTCCGGCCGAACAAGTCTTTCTCGGGAAAACGCTGAACAGTGCGCAAAATAAACTTTTGTCTTCTATTTAGGCATCCCTCGACAATGTCTCCTCATGAGATGGAAGGAACTTAGTTCAGTTTAACCCCCAGAAGACACAAATTTGCGCGTTAACCACTAAAAAAATCCCATTTATCGTATCGCCAGTCTTTCAAAACACTCCGCTTACAGCCGCGCCTAGTATCAGTATATTGGGCCTTAATGTTTCGAGGTACTGCCAGTATTGCGATCATCTGGAAAGTAAGGCCTATTTGGCCTCAAATAAACTAGGGGTCATCAACAGAGCGAGACGGTACTTTACGCCAAAAGACCGTTTGGCCGTATATAGGGCCCAGGTTCGGCCTCATATGGAGTACTGTTCTCATCTCTGGGCTGGTGCACCCCAGTATCAGCTTGAACCATTTGATGGCATACAACGGAGAGGCATCGAATCATTGGGTGAAAGGTGAATGATCTGTGAAAGGCTTGACACTTTGGCTTTGCGTAGAGACGTCTTCTCGCTGTGCATTATCATGGGGAGTGTTCTGAAAAACTGTTTGTCCTGTTACCTGTCGCCGAATTTTCTAACCGCGCAGTACGTCACAAGCTAAAATATCATCCACACCATCTGGATACGTGGCAATCCATTATTGTGCGGCTTCGTAGGAACTTCCTTCCACGCGCCACGGAACTGGAATGGCCTACCCGAGGCAGTGTTTCCAGGTCGATAAGGCATGGGTAAACCTCTCCACCTTAAAGGCCGGCAACGCACCTGTTGCTCTTCTGGTGTTGCATGGGGTCGTGGGCGGCGGTAATCATGAGAGAACCATCAGGAGACCTGAACGCTCATTTGTCCTTTTCCATAAAAAAAAGAAGTTATTTGCATTGCCTTACTTTGGTAACAAGACAAATCAATCTCTCGACACGCCGTAATGTGTGACAATTTCCGTAGTAATAGGCGTTCTAGGTTATTTCTGCCTATTCTGCTTTATGCGAAATACAGCGTGAAGCCTACAAAAAAAAACAAAAAGACCTAAAATATCAAAAGCATCAAACGCATAACCACTTACAGTAATATTTCAACTCAGCCAAGACGGTTTCGTATGAATTATATTATTAATTCGATTATTTTTGTTATAAATAGATTAAAGACAAATATTAATAATATTAAAGGTAAAATATATATGTATTTGCCAAACAATGTGGGTAAATCCAATTATTTTAGATCTTTGATATCGAACATCGCGATTGTAGAATGTTCCAAATGCCACGTAGAGAAATGTTCATCTTGTGAATATTACAAATTTAATAGATATGCATTTCTCGATTTTGATAGTTAAATTCACAATGGTTGTGGGTTTGATCCAATTCGGGGAAATTAAGTATTTTCTCATTTTGATAAGACGAACAGCGGCGTTGAGCTCCGCCATTTAATACGCAATGTCATGAATTCGAGATTTGATTGTTTGAGAACTGAATATATACACCGCTATATGCAAGGTACACCGTCAAACGGAATTAAAGATGTGATATATTATGTACCTATCATACATTTGCCGTCGTGGCGCAGGGGTACAAGTGTGTGACTGAACCGTTGAGTTCCACCACTCAACACGCAAAGACTCGGAAAATACGGCGGAAATTGGGGAACGGAGTATCATAACACTAGGTTCCTACCCTCCCTATTCGAATACATACTAATAAAGTAAACACCTCTTACTACAAAAATACCACTTTTCATTCATAAAAAACATACCAGAACGCGAAAGATATATCTCTCTCGTTCTATTTTACGCAATTTCCTATTTTGTATAATAAACCTAATAGACTGAGATCTCAGGGCGCCCAGACCTACGTAATTTTAGTAAGGCTGAAATTATGAGGATTAATATTCTAATATGTAGTTAAGACTGTTGCGTACTTACTAACTTGAAAGTAGGGCCCTATCAGCGGCAGCACCAACTTAAGGTACACACTCACCTATGTTAAAGAAGAAGAAACGCTCGTATTTAAATATGTTGTTAAGAATAGTATAAAAAATATATATTTCTTATTACCAGATCCTTT
>DWLH01002804.1:0-10306 GCA_018249795.1 Heliconius telesiphe telesiphe | reverse complement strand
TGTTAGTCGGAGCTACTATCTCTTATAGAGCAAATAGAGCACAAACATGGCTATAAATTATATGAAACATTATAGTCCAAGAGTTGACTACAAAATTTATATTATATCTTACATATACAGAGTGTTTTTATCTTCACCACTTTATATGAAATATAATATTTTAATACAATTAAAACAAAAGAGATTTGGCTAAAAATGAAAAAGTGTTGTTTTCAAACAAAATAAATAATAGAATTATCGTTGTAAAATAAAACGCCATTTGTTATGACAGACACAAACCATTCAAAGCGGCAACGTCGCACACGCCATATTCACAAAATTGATCTTCTTAAGGAGGGACCTGGGAACCTAGTGTTAAGACACTTCATTTCGCACTTTCCGTCGAATTATCGAGGCATTGCTTCTTGAGTGACGAAACATTGCGCCGCGCTTTGCCTTGTTATCAGAGCGAAGAAATGAAAACATTATATATTTCATTTTCTCGAATGGGAATCCCTTGCGCCACGACTCATCATCATGTATATTATGTTGAGTCCATAGCGTGCATGTATAATACAACAATGATATCTATAATTCAAGCGGGTGAAGTCACTTGTGGGCCGCAAGTACAAAATATATGTAATTATACAAATCTTATTCTCGAGTCGAGTTTTGAGTTGAGTTTCGCTACTTAACACTTTTGTGCCGTGTTACCCGGCTTAGAATAGAATAGAAGTAGTGGCTTTATGCCACTGCGTTTCGCATCAGGTAATGCTGGGCTCCGGCGCTCAACCCACCGCAACGGCCGGCAACGCACCTGTAGCTCCTCTGGTGCTGCGCGGGGTCGTGGGCGGCGGTGATCACTTACCATCAAGTGACCCGAACGCTCGTTTGCCTTCTCTATACCATAAAAAAAAATCAAGCACAACACAAGTCTTAATGGGAATGCAGTGCCTTAACACAAGGTTCCTAGGTTCCCCCTACCCTGCTAAATGCTGGATACAGCGTAAAACTGAGACAATAATTCTTACGTCTAACTTTAATAATTTGCTACCTTTACAAGGTTTCTTATTATAATGAAGATTTTTTAAGAGCTTAATCTTACTTAATACTGTTTTTCAAGGTAATTGCTTTAGTTTAAGTCTGAAATACAAGACTTTTAGGGTAACGATGAGTCGCTGAGCTAAAAGGATTTACGTCTTATCACTATGTCAATATAAAATATAGTAATTTCTAATTTTAAAATAATAAACAACTAAATAGATATGCAAAAAAAGCAGTTAAGTCTCTCCGTTCCCCACTTTCCACCCAAGTTTAGAAACATTGCGTTTCTAGTGTCCACACTCAACGCCATGTTCGCCTTCTATATGGAATCCGTAACTATTGTGCTCACTTTCAGACAATGATCCACTGCACCACAATAACCTTAGATGTAACCTCTAATTTTCAAGACAAAAGTTAATATTTTTTCTACTAACATATAAAGATCTAATATACAACCACGAAATGTTCCAGTCTCATCTAGTATCATTATTACGATATTTATTATCATTACCACCGAGAGTAAAAGATAAAGTTAATGAAAATTACGTAAGGGTTGGCTCATAGTAAGTTTATTCGGAGATAATACTTATTTTCATACAAAAATATTCTGTTGTAAAAAAAAAAGGAAGTGCGAGGTAAGTTTGTCTGTAGACAAACTTATATACGTTTAAGTTTAAGTTGTAAGTTAAATAATTGGTAAATCAGAAAGAATCGCGATTTTAAATCTATCTATCCCTTCTCATAAAAGACCATGGTCTGTTATACAAATATATTCCCCAATGCATTAAAATAATTTACTTTATCATTAGGGGAATATAAGACGCATGGGAAGTATTTATGATGAAGTTCTATTTCTAAAAAGAGATATTCAAGAAATCCTACAGACTGATTAGGGGAGCGAGAGACTACACTGGCAGGAATGTTGTTACGGAGGTATATACTAACGCCGCCACCACCCCGCTCAGTGCGGTCATTACGGTATAACTGAAAGCCAGGAAGGGAATAGCAAGCTGATGAGAGGGACGGTTTTAACCAGGTTTCCGATACAAGTATACAGTCGGCTATTCCGGATCCAAAGGATGTGAGAAGATCAGTATAATGAGCTGGTATGCTTTGTGCGTTGATATGCACTAAGGAAAGCGAACCAGATGGGTTATTAACGATATTCGATAACTTATCTACAAGTGTGTCTGAATCAGAAAGTGACAAGTTATTACTGTCAACACTATCATTATTACTAGATGAGCAAGAAAAGAACTCATCATCATTATTCATATTTTTTATATAATATATAAAATATATATATATAAAAAACACACACAATAAAATAGAGTTATATATATATATATATATATATATATATATATATATATATATATATATATATATATATATATATAATAAAAATAAACTAAATATATATATTTATATATATAAAAAACAAATCGATCAAAATTAACAAATACGATCCACGTGCACAAGTTTACTTTTGGAGTAATTTGCACATTAAAGCAGTTATTAAAAGAAATAAATATAAATAAAAAAAAACATGTAAAACCAAATGGAACGCATTCGAACAAAGATAATTTCAAGAACACAATGACAACTATGATTCAATATAATTTATAGTTTTATCTGTAATATTTACATCTTAGGGTATAAATGACACCTGTCAAATATGTTATTATGTAAACAATTTATAATTACAGTTGCAATTTGAGAAATATGTTTTTAAAATTAAATTTATAAACTAAGAACTGAACTGAAGTGATTAAAATGAAACTTAAAAAAAAAGACAGTAAATGTGCCCTACGGTCAAAAAAATTATTAAAAGAAGTTAAATACAAAGAAATTCGTGTAAACCGGCTAAGTTAAAGTGACATAAATAAAATAGATACCCGGCTAAATGTTGTTAGTGGACTTCATTGAAGGATTTTGTTGTATTAATAGTTTAAGTTCTGACAACGGCGAAATCTTAACTTTGGATTTGTTAGTGAGAAGTATCACTATTATGCAATCAGCTAACCAACATTTTTTTATACCAAAATATTTGCGGGCGGCGATGAAAACATCCTGGCGCGATTTTGTTAAAAACTCCGTCAAGGTTATGTTGGTACCTTTTAATAAGGTTTTTGCTAACCACACGCTGGAAAGTACCTTTTGAGTGCAAAATCTAACAAAGATAGGCCTGGCAGAACCTTTTTTGGCATCCAGTCTATGCAAGATTCAATTGAAGCAGATGAAACATCGATCAACTTCACGTGCCTGGACATTACTTCCAATGTCTTATTTAGTACATTTTCATCTTTTTCTTCTTTTATGCCATTGAACAAAAGCACCTTTCTTCTGGATTATGTCTCCAAGCGGTCCATACCATGTGCAACCAGCTCAACCTGTGACTTTAAAAGGCTAAGTGACTTCCACACAAAAGTCTTAAAAGTATAGAAGTCAGCAGTCAGGGCTTTCAATGTAGGAGTTGGGGCTGCAGAACTTGGCTGAGACAGGTTCTTCTCAAATTCACCCATTCGAGAAGAGAACATAGTAGAGAGTTCATCCATGCTCTTCAGTAGGCGTTCCACAGGTGTTTCCATGTTTAATAATTTGTGCAAAATTGTGTGAGAAAGTGGAGTTGGAGTCAACCTAAGCACAGGTATTTAAATTTTTAACACATATGCTTATTAAATTAAATTAAATTAGTAAAAAAATTGAAGAGCTGTTAAAAGTTCGTCTTTGCAATTACGTGTCTATCCGCGGAAAACTCAATTCCACACACATAGTGATGGGGGATTTCAACGCGCGACCTGGCCAAAGACTAACTGGACAAGAGACCATACTAGGGCCACATCATCTTGGAGAATGAACTAGAAATGGAGAAAAACTAATAGAAATGGCATTTTGTAATAACCTTACCGTACTTAACAGTTTATATAAAAAAAAGAAGGAGAAAAGATGGACTTCGGTTTCTCCAGACGGCCATTATAAAAATGAAATAGACTATATACTTACAAATAGACCTCAAGACTTTGACGACTGTGGAGTTATATGTCATTTGAACTTCAACACCAATCATAGGATGGTTAGAGCTAAGCTAAAACTTTCAGATATCTTTAAAAGTAGACCATTTAAAATAAAAGAAAATTTTAATCAGCGCGTCATGGTGTCAGATTGCATAAAATCACAACACCTTGAATGTCCAAGAAAAATACAATACTTTACACAATATCCTGACAACCCAACATGCCAAGAAAGAAAATGATGTATCAAAAAATACAATTTCAAACAGCACAAAGGAACTATTAGAAAAGAGATTGCAATTGTTTCAAAAACCCAACAAAACAAGAAACATCAGAAGAGAAATTAGTACACTAAGCATCTAATATGAGAAAAGATAAACAACAACTAAGGCTTAGCTTATTTGTATCATGTCTTGCAAAAACTGGGGGGATCAAAAAGGCAATAAAATACCTAAAAAATAATATAGAATGGATACCGAGCATTAAGGATAACACTGGCAAATTGAACACAAAAAAACCAGACATAATAGCAACTGCCACAACATTTTACAGCGCCTTATACTCGAAACAAAATACTATTAAAACAGTTACACTTGATGGAAAAGAAGACGTACCCTCAATCCTAACAGAAGAGGTTTTGAAAGCTATCATTTTTTTTTATGGAAAAGGACAAGGTAAACGAGTGTTCGGGTCACCTGATGGTAATTGATTACCGCTGCCCACGACCCCGTGCGAAACCAGAGGAGCTAAAGGTACGTTGCTGGCCTTTAAGGTGGTGATAGACGCGCTTTTTGAAGGTCACCATGTCATATTGACCTGGAAACACTGCCGCGGGTAGGCCATTCCACAGTTCCGTGACGCGTGGCAGGAAGTTCCTACGAAACCGCACAGTAGTGGATTGCCACGTATCTATACTGTGCGGTTAGAAAATTCGGCGGCAGGTAACAGGTCAAACAGTTCTTCAGAACACTCCCCATGATAAATGCGATAGAGAACGCACAGCAAGGAGACGTCTCTACGCAAAGCCAAAGTATCAAGCCTTTCACAGGTCATTGGGTTCCCAATGATTCGAATGGCTCTACGTTGTATGCGATCAAATGGTTCAAGCTGATACTGGGGTGCATCAGCCCAGAGATGAGAATAGTACTCCATATGTGGCCGAACCTGGGCCCTATAAAGGACCAAACGGTGTTTTGGCGTGAAGTACCGTCTCGCTCTTTTGATGACCCCCAGTTTCGTGCCCCCAACTTGGCCTTGCTTTCCAGATGATCGCGATACTGGCAGTCACTGGAAACATTAAGGCCCAATATATTGATACTGGACGAGGCTGTAAGGAGTGTTTTGAAAGACTGGCGATATGATAAATGGGATTTTTTTAGTGGCTAACGCGCAAACTTGTGTCTTCAAGGGGTAAAACTCGACTAAGTTCCTTTCACCCCATGAGGAGACATTGTTGAGGGATGCCTCAACAGAAGATACAAGTTTATTTCGGCACTGTTCAGCGTTTTCCCGAGAAAGACTTGCTCCTTGAATCCTCTAACATGTCATTGATATGCAGAAGAAACAGTGAAGGGGACAGCACGCAGCGTTGGGGCACACCAGCGTTCACGGTCATATTTTTGGAGCAAAAACCGTCGACAGCGACCTTGATGCTGTGAGAAAGCTGGCGATCCACTTGCATAAATTCTCGGGAAGCCCATAGGATGGAAGTTTAGCCAGGAGGGCCTCATGCCACACTCGATCAAAGGCCTTCGCCATGTCCAAACTAACTGCCAGGCAGGCCCTTTCCCTTGCTTTCAATAGCCGCAGCCCAGCGGTGGGTAAGGTAGACCAGAAGATCACTGGCTGAGCGACCATGGCGGAAGCCGTATTGTCGGTCATTAATCAATCGGTGATCCTCTAGATAAACCAAGAGTTGGTTATTGATAATGCTCTCCATGACTTTTGAGAGTAGGGAGGTGATAGCAATAGGCCTGTAATTAGATGAATCGGAACCATCGCCTTTCTTTGGGACCGGGTGGATAAGAACGCTCTTCCATGAGTATGGGACTACGCCGACTGAGTAAGAGTGCCGAAACAAACGCGTTAGCACCGGTGTCAGCTCAGGAGCACTAGAACGGAGCACCATGGGAGAAATTCCATCTGGCCCACTCGACTTGTGACAGAGCTTGCCTAACAGCTGATTGGTTTAACTTAACCTCAGGCATCTTTAAAAAAGGACAAAGCACCAGGTCCTGACCAAATAACAAATGAAATGCTCATAGAATGTAAAGATCTTAAAACTCCACTTCTCAAAGATATATTCAACAGCATATTAGACAGCGAAATAATACCCGAATGGTTTAGGATATCTATAACGTTGATACATAAGAAAGGTGAAATCAATGATATTAACAATTACAGACCTATCAGCCTTATGTCGAATACATACAAAGTTTTTGCTGAAATTATTTTTAATAGAATATTCAATACCCTTGGCGAGAACCAGCCAAGAGAACAATCTGGCTTTAGAAATGGATACTCGACTCTTGATCATATACATGTAGTCAAATAAATAATCGAGAAATCGAAAGAATTTAATTTACTGATCTATTGCTGCTTTGTAGATTACTGTAAGGCATTCGACTCGATTGAATACGGTAGTATATGGAAATCCCTCCACCCCAATCCCTCTATCCTAAAGCACAAGGAGTCGAAGACAAATATACAAGTTTAATAATATCAGTTAACCATAATAGTAGAGCAAGAATAAAATTGGAAATTGAAGGACAAGACATAAAGATAGGGTGAGGAGTACGCCAAGGAAATCCTCTTTCACCAAAATTATTCACGGGACGGGATTCGTAGAAGATAAATTTGGAATACTAAATTGGAGTGAATACGGTCTTAACAAAAACGGCGAAAAATTAACTCACCTTAGATTTGTCGATGACATAATTCTGTTTGCCACTTCTAAAGAATGTCTCCAAAACATGCTCATGGACTTTATTAACGAAAGTCAGAAAGTGGGCTTAAAACCGTGTGGTCCCTTTTGCCTTTGTCGTAAGAGGCGACTAAAGTACGTGTGGTAGAGTCACGTCGCCAGCAATGGCAACACGCATGGGCAGACTCGACCGGATCATTACCACCCCCGGCATTTAAGACCGGCGTGAAGTAGTGGCTTTATGTCACTGCGTTTCGCATCAGGTAATGCCGGGTTCCGGCGCGCAACCCTTCTTAAAAGCCGGCAACGCATCTGTAGCTCCTCTGGTGTTGCACGTGGTCGTTGGCGGCGGTGATCACTTACCATCAGGTGACCCGAAAGCTCGTTTGCCTTGTCTTTTCCAAAAAAAAAAACTGAACTCATAAAAAACAAAGGCAATAACCAGATAATCGAGTACGTCAACGAATTTACATATCTAGGACAGTTAATTTCTTTTGATGACCTAATGTCAAAAGAGATAGATATAAGGATTGGAAACGCTTGGAGAAGATACTATGGACTAAAAGAAATAATGTTTATTCATAGAATAAACATCTTCTATAAAAGAAAATTATATAATACAATAATTGTACGCTAAATATCAAAAAGCAACAAAAAGTTCGCCAAAAGACCATAAGATGTATTAAAAAAAATAACTGACGTAACTACTACTATTAAAACGCTTACGTGGAAATGGACTGGGCATATTATAACAGGTACCGAAAAGTGGAATAAAACTATCTTATTTTGATACTCAAGAGATAAAAAGAGGAAAAAGGGAAGACAATACAGAGGTTGGGAAGATAAGATAAGAACTATCTACTAGCAGGATATTTGTGGACAAGAATAGCCAATAATAGATTAGAATGGAAGAATTTGGAGGAGGCTTTCGCCAATACTGGGCATACAGATAATGTTGTCGATGTCATCTAAAGATACCAATTATATATATAAAAAAATGACTGACAGACGAATGCCACCTCAGTTTACCCGTGACCACGGACTACTGCAAAGTGTTCGAAACGTCGGGTTTCCAAAAATGTATAAAAATACAAAATATACACGATTAAAATAGTTTCATTTAAAATGTGTAATAATCGTGAAAATCAAAGAACTTATTAAGGGTTCCGTCATGGTCGCTTAAATTCAAATTCAAATTCAAATAATTTTATTCAAAATAAGTTCACTAAAGTTAATGCCTCAGACCTGAGAAGAACCGGCGCAAGAAACTCAGCGGGACCTATTTTTTTTAAATCAATTTTAAACAAATAAATCTGTGACAATGATACCTTTAAAACAGACTGGAGCGAGCATTTCATTCCCAAGGCGTAATCAGCGCTTAACCAGCGATCTTCTGGTTTATCTGACTCATCGCTGGGCAGGCTATGGAAACCAACGGAGATGGCCTGGCATTTAGTCTGGATATGGTGAAGGCCTTTCATAGAGTGTGGCACAGAGTGCTCCAAACAATCAAATTGCGAGCGAAATCGAAAGCGAAAAGCGATTCACGAGAATGTATGGTATATCTTTGTCACCGGACGCAGCGTCAAGCTTGCTGTCGACTGTTTCCATTTAGAATACATCTTGGAACTAACTGTGGCTTAGAACGCTGGCGCCCCCCAAGTCTAAGTGCTATCCCCTTCGCTATTTCTTCTTTTGCATATCAGTGATATGTAAAGGGATACTAGCATACATTGTTATACAGATGATAGCACATTGGACGCTGTTTACTCCGGTTGTGCAAGTCTTTCTAAGTGTCTTTCTTGAGAAAACGGGCATCGTTATGAAGCATCTTTTGAGAATGTTTCTTCATGGAGTGAAAATAACCTGGTTCAATTCAACTCCTAGAAGACACATGTTTGTGCGATAACCATTAAGAAAACTTCCTCTGGCCTGTCACCAGTTTTCGAGAATACTCCTCTTTAAGCCGCGCCCAATATGAGCGTATTGGACCTTAACATTTCGAGTGGCTGTCGGTATCGCGATCATCAAAGAAACTGGGGGTTATCCATCCATCAAGTTAGTACTTTACATCAAAACACCGATTGGCAATGTATATGGCCCAGATTCGGGCTCATACGGAGTATTTGCTTATCTCGGGGCTGGTGCACCCCAGTATCAGTTTGAACCATTTTACCGTATTTAACGTAGAACTGTTTAAATTGTTCGAAAGGGGATCCCATAAACTTGACTCTTTGGCTTTGAATAGAATTTAAACTATCACCATTAAAAGATATATAAATTTTTGACCAGTGATTTTCGCCTGATTTGCGAAAAACCTAATAAATTTACAAACAATGTCTGTTAGTAGTTACACAATTCTATTTAGTGGTTTTAGCCTGTGCTATGGATACATTAACGGACGTAATTCATATGTTTTTATATTTCTTTCTTTTTAGCTTCACACTGTGTGCGGGATGCATATCAGGGTAGGCAGAAGGAACCTGGTAATCTAGTGTTAAGATAATTTGTTCGCATTAAGATACTTCCGGTCCCTACTTTCCGTCGAATTCTGGAGGTATTGTGTAGCACTTTTGTTTTAGAATATGACAGAAAGTGGGGAGGGTGAATATTTATTTTCCTCGTGTGGCAATCGAACCTTTAACTTGTCTCGCACTTAAAGTCGCACGCTTATGTCCCTGCGTTTGTGCGATATATTATATCTTTTTTATATGTTTTATGTGCAGAATTGATTTTTATGTGTAACTGTAACTAAAAAATAATTAAACTTTATGTTAATTTATCTTATTAAGAGCTTACTTTGTGAATGATTAGGGTTAAATAATAGTAAACAAATTTTAGTAACTTGTTTTTATTGAAACATTCAAATTTTTCAAACATTCAGCGTGTTGAGTTGCAGAACTCAACACTGCACTTTGTATTTTGTGGTAATGGCCCATATAATGGTAAACTTTAGTTTTTGACTTTACACCGCTTTTACTCTTTGTAAAAGCTAGTACAAAATAAAATTCACTATCGCAAGACGCCCCTTTATATTATACTTAAACTTTGCGAAAAGCGATTACTCCAAGCACTAATATTTAAGTAACAAAAGCCATAACTACCTCGGATCGTCTGTAAATAGACGATACGAGAACTTGGTTATCAGTTGAGTGAAATTAATAGATTGGCGGGTAGTTGCGAACATCTTATAGTTAATAGCATCGCTTTGTGGCGGATGATCTAGTTTCCTGGTTTACTTGTTCTGGAGACGCGTGTCTGTGAGTGATTTTCAATATTCAAAATTCTGTTTTGTAATATTGAAAAAATATTGTTTAACACAATAAATTTTGAGATATTTTTAACA
>DWLH01002803.1:0-10307 GCA_018249795.1 Heliconius telesiphe telesiphe | reverse complement strand
AAGTAATTTATAATATAAGGATTCTAAACTGTAGAATTCCAGTATATATGTTTTGTATTTCCTTGCATATTTGTGACATTACTTGCAGACTGCAGTCACAGAGTGCAGCACAAAACATTATGCAATGCACGCTTTAGTGCAGTCATGCAGTGATCTAAATCAGAATAAATGTATATAACAGTATACACGATACATAGTAACGTTAACTAATACGACATCCGTCGTGTCGATTAAAGCCAATAACAATAGGGAAGCAGTAATCACGTCATTCTAAATCAACCATTTGTATACCACGTAAAAGAGAAAGAAATACGTACATTATCATTTGAATTAGTTCAAATATTTACTAGCGTTTGCAAGTTCAGTTGCTTACTACTTTGTTTAAATAGTTTGAATGAGTTTAAATGCCACGTGGTAGATGGCGCCACTTTGCCTAGAAAACTTAGCGGACTGTGATTTAAGAGAATACAAATACATAAAGATTTTTATTTAGATTTGGCAATGAAATTATTGAAAATTATTCAGTAATTCCTTATTCCACATCTATGGATATAATTAGTGCTAAGTGACATAAATCACGAGACGATTTCATATAAAAGTAGGTCAAGGCTGAACTAATTGAATAGTTCTATAGAATAGATTACAGTATTTACATTACTTTACATTACGGTAAACAAATAAAACTGATAAATCATATAAGTATATTATAATTGTTAAATTATTTATAGTTTTTTATAGAAGAAAATATACACAATTAGTGTAATATTTAAAAAATGAGCGTTTTACAAGCTTTCTTTATTATTGACAATGGCAACATTATTTAGGAGCTTATTTTGGGTCATTCGTTTGCTCGCTTCCAACTTGTACTTCGTTTGGGCTATAGTAGAGGTGCCTTTCGCTTCGCTAAACTTGCAACATAGCATAGTTTAGTATTTTCATTGTAAGAAAGCTGGCGGGTGTGCAAAGCAAATGTGTTAATTATAAAACAACTGTGTCGCATTTACATTGAGAAGATACAACACTTCTAACTGTCTATAATATAGTGAATGATATAGTAGAGGTAAGTGCCAACGAAGTTTTGTAAACCACAATGTATCCGACAAGTGCTTACCTTGCTCTTACGACTTTTCATCTTGAAAATTTCCACTTGTGAACTTTCGAAGTAAAGTTTCGAAAAGTTTTAGCGAGTTTGAAACTTTTTTGAAGTTTCACGAGTATCGTGTGTACATTTATGTTTATTTAGTTAACGTGTCGCGAATACTTTGGCCAGAAAATAGTTAAAGTTAGAATTTTCGTCGCCATTTTATTTTTTGTCGCGCTGGAAAAGCGGCCATTTTCTTTGTGCCGCGTCGCTTACGACGACTCGTATGTGGTCCGTAAAGTTAATTTAGTTAAGTTGAGGCGTGATCTCATCATATGAAGTAGATCGCTAAGATAATTTGCTTTATAACGTGACAAAACAACATCTAATGTAATATTTAACTGTTCTGAGTAAAGTTTTCGCAATGGCCTAATTACTGCGTGGTGTTTAGAGTGTAGAGCGTATATTTTGTACGTAGATAGATAGTGTCAATTAAGTGTTGGGTGTCGTAGGACGAAGGGCGCGGCGCGTGGCAAAAGACACCATGGACGACGACCAGCAGTTCTGCCTGCGGTGGAACAACCACCAGTCGACGCTGGTCTCCGTGTTCGACACATTACTGGAGAAGGGCATTCACGTGGACTGCACCCTGGCTGCCGAAGGGCAGACGCTCAAGGCTCATAAAGTAGTCTTGTCGGCTTGCAGTCCCTATTTCGAGGTTGGTACGATGCTAACGTTATCTAGGTCAATTGGTATCGCGTATAACTAAGTTGCAGGCAGTTTTGCTCTAATAAACATTCCAGTTGTTTCGTTCTAGCTTTCATATGTTTGCAATTAGTTTAGATTAATGTATAGATGAGTTGGCAATTGAAAGTTGTTGCTACTACTTTTCTAAATACTAGTTGTAAAAAAACTATTATAAACGCAAACATTAAACTTAATTACAATGTCATCAGTAATTGATTTCTTAATTATACCCTAATTATCTATTATTAACTTGATTGGTACAATGACAGGTATATTTACAAAAATACAAAAAATAAAATAAAACCCAAATACAAATATATGAGCTCTGGAATGCATATTTATAGATAATAATCAATAAACATAATAATTGTTTCAGAGTGTACTATCCCAACAGTATGACAAACATCCTATAATAATATTAAAAGATGTCAAATATGCTGAACTGAGAGCCATGATGGACTATATGTACCGTGGTGAAGTAAACATATCTCAAGACCAGTTGGCTGCTTTGTTAAAAGCCGCAGAGTCTCTTCAAATCAAAGGTTTATCAGATAACAAGCCATCGAGGCCACCGTCGCGCCCTGCCCAACCTACTGCACACCCGCCACGCGCCCCATCTCCACCTCCACAAGTAAGTAAAAATTATATTTATTTATTTTACTTAATTTACCCTTACAATACGTATAGAATGCAGTTACATTAAGATAATAATACCTAGTATAATAAGTAAACATAATTATTCCTTAAACTGTAAATTAGGGCAATCATGGCTGACTGTAAATATGATGGTAGTGTACTCTATTCTCATACAGAGAATGAATTATTTTAATTTTTTTGTTCTAGTAATAAGTCAAAGTACAGTGAGTTCCTCCACTTAAACCTAATGTCTCGCAAACTGAGGAACAGAATGTTATAAGTCTAAAGTGCACTCTATACACTACTATATGGAAAAAAAACTTGTCTCATACTTTAAATTATGGAGGAAAATGAGTAAGGCAACAAATCTTTGAACTACATGTTAAAATCAATTCCAAGTGTGTTATATGGTGTACCATAAAATATTGTATATTAATATACCATATTAGCTTTCTATATGAATAAATAAATAACAAGCCTTACTTAAAAATAAATAAATATTCAATTGTAAATAATAATACTTAAGAAAGGCTGTATCTTATAAATATAATATTTTACCCTACTTTTTAAATTACAACTTATATTTTAAAATACAAAAAAAAAAACCTAATTTAATAATTCACTAAACTCAAGTTAAATTTAAATAACCCTCAATACAAATAAATATTTCAACATGCAAACAGAACAAACAATATGTTAATCAAATCACTAAATATTTTTGATTAGTTGCCTGTAAGCATTTGTGCTAATGCAAACTTCTGTAAACATGAAACCTAATATGCGAGACATGATTCTATCATTAACATGCAACATAATAGCATTTAAATGAAAACAAAAGAAAATATTTTGCATATTTTATATTAATTTACCAAACCAAATAACTAAGGCTCATATTTATAAATCACTCAATTCTTCACTGTTATCTTGGGCCCTTTTTTATTCATACATAATAATAATAATCTGTGAATGAAAACTACATCACAGGCATAAGACTTTGAACGTAACAAATTCTGAGTCTGAGGGCAGACTGCAGGTACAGTGGACAATATCTAAATGAATATTGAGATGTACACATATAGCCTTATAGCCTACTTCGATAAATTAACTAGTTATTACTAAAACTTTTTAAAATTTGATCTAGTAGTTGATATTAACATGGTTGAACAAACAAATAATTTTGTTTTAATTTTAAGAGTAACAGAACTTAATTGTGCCACTCAATATGCAATGTCTATAATTGTGAAATGAGGTGAACAGATAGACAAATTGGTACTTGGCATTTTTTCATAATATATAGCATGTGGGGAAAACATGAAACTGATAAAAAACTAGGTATTTGTTTTCTTTAAATTATGGAGGATAAGTTGATTACCAATAAATCTTATAATTGTTATATTCTATTTTGCTTTGAAAACTAAATAAAATATGCACTTTATTACACAATACAACATATTTATGTGTAATTTGGTATTACAAAGAGCTACTTAAGCTAATTTTTATGATCCAAGTAATAATAGTAAGTAATATAAAATAATTAGCTTTTGAATGGTTTTAATAATGTTCAACAATTTTATTTATTCATTTTAATTAATAATAGTAATATTTACTTTTGTGATACAAATCTTAAATTCTTATAAACACCAAATCTTGAATGTTTAAAAACTGCAAGCCAGCATAGTTCTTTTAAAAAATAGATTTCAACTTTGATATATCTTAACTAAACCTCTTCTAATTTTCCCTTTTTGAAGATAACCTTACTTAAATTGGTGACATTTAAATAATATATTAACTAGCCTAGACTAGATATAAATAACTATAATTTTATAATTATGCTCTGAATAACTAAAGCATTTCTTCTGTTACTGTTTATATTTACTACCATAAATAAATATGGTTGACCTTGAGTAATAACTATGTTACATATGTCTATTTGCCTCATTCCATAGTGTTTATTCATAATATTTTTAAAGTAGTAACTTTGTTATTGTTTGCTATATAAACACAAAATAACTTAGTGATTCTAAAAAATACTTAGAATTGCCAGTGAAGGTCACTGTAGGATTCCTTCCAATTATGATAAGTCTATCACATATTTATTAGATCTTAAAAGTATTTTAACTACTTATGCTACATTAACTACATTTTCCTAACATGAATTTAATATTTTGGGAAATTGGGGAATTAAGTGACTGCGCGACGCATGGGACGGTAATGAGTTTATCTGTCTATATGTGTTTGTTTCTAATTTCTATGTGGCATGGTAGAAGCCAAATGGATTGATCGATTTTTGTGTTCCTCTTCGTCTTAATTTAGCTAGCCTACTATCATTAAAAACATGGCAATAACCAAAGTTTACCACACGCGCGCGTTTACACAAAAACTATGTTCAAAAATGATTTAGTTAAGTTTATAACCATTCAAAGTTTTCGAAGCGACTATTGCTTCAATTTCTGCTTATAAGGAGTAAATGAATTCCTTAATATTTATAATTCCTAGCCTACAGTTTGGGCTAGAAAATATAAAAATTGCCAACTGTAGGCTAAATGAAATCTATTATATTGTTGACATTAATTTAGTAATAGCGACACAAATTACCTCTCCAGGTGCGAGATGGTAGCATCGACAGCCGCGAGGGCTCCATAAGTCCATCGCGACGTCGGAAGAAAGCCCGTCGTACATCCACCGAGAGCACCCCCGTACCAGCGCCCGAGCCCGAGGACCTGCCACTGAAGGAGGAAGTGTCACGAGATGGCGTGGAGGATTTGACGTTAGATGAAGAAGCCGAGCCGTCTGTTACACACAATGATGTTGTACGCAGTGAGTATTGTAGATTTTTTTTTTCTATTAATTCCACTCTATATCCGGTAGCCTATAGCCTATATACTTATCGGTATGTAGAATATAATGTGGAGGCACTCAACCTCTCCATTCCAAAGCAGGAAAAATTATTCATTCTCCTATATGGAATATGAACCCACAATAATTGTGTTTACAGTCTTACACTGCTTACTATGCAACAATGACTTGTATAATTTTATGAGATATATGGAATTAAACTGTCCATAAAACCTTTGCTTTGTATCATGCTGCTTGTGTCATAAACTTAAAAAAAGATTTATGGAGATACAGGAATAGTGAGATATTGAAGTATTGAGTGCACTGATAAAAGAAGACATGCACGGGTAAATCTATTGTGTCGCACTTTTGGATTTTACATTTAAATTATTATTTACTTATGGCGTACATTTAAATTATTATTATATTTTCAAAATAAATTATAAGTATTTTTTATCTTATAAAAATATTTAACAGTTTAAGTCCATTACAACCTTTTTTAAGTTTTTGTGCTTAACTTGTAAATCATTTCTCTCGAACTTCGTATTTTGTGACATAATATTACCTCATCCCTGCATGTTCATAAGTATCTAAGGTTATCTTTATGAAAACTTTTTAAAGATTTACTTACAACACTACTATATCATATAGAACATATAGCCCATTAGTCTGTTTATGAGTAGCTGCAATTGCAAGTAAGGTCTGATTAATTTGAATAATTTCAGATTTTCAATGGCATATGGAAAGATCTCAAGATGAAATGATGAATTCAAATGATAGTGTTCGAGAGACTCAAGGTAAGACGCTATCATTATAGCGATTGCTGTTACAGACATTTCTGGGACACCACAAGTGCCTGTAAAAGCTATCAAACTTGGAACATCTTGTATTGCAAGTACTTTTTATGTGTTTTTATTTACTATAGAATATAATTATGTATATTATTATTAAATTACAATACAAGATGTTAAGTGGGACTCGAGATGTTTGTTTCTGGGGCAATCAACTTTTTTGTATCTATATAAGTGATATGATTTAAATTTTTTTGTTGTATGAAGTAAAAGTTGATTGCCCCAGATGTACAAGGAACGGATGAAATGCGCAATGTCTTCCCATAATTTGAAATACAGACAAACAGTCATTGCTTAAAATAATGTATTTATCTTGTTATATATAAATATTATATACCACAACAGCGGATACGAGAGTGCTAGTGTTTTCACATGTGAAATTTTCAACCTTTAATAATTACTTATCTAATATTAATATTATAAATTACTAATCTTATTGCAATTTTATATTTCCTATATATGAAACAGTTTTAGGATATTTCAGAGTGAGGTAAAGGTAATGGCTAAGAGGTATTGTTTTATTGTTTGTAGCCCGTTGAGGCGAGGTATGCGACAAGGTAAGTATAGGTTCATATTTATATAAATTGTTAGTGTAGTGTACTGTGTATTCGCTTTGTTTGTGATATGGGACTCGAGTAGATCATGCATGCTTCATTATTTTAGAAAATTTTCCCCAATTATGGAGGAAATTGTAAGAACACGACCGGTTGGTGTTCATGTCTCCATATTTAATTATTAGTGCTAACTTTATTAATTTTTAACATTGTAACATTACGGAGTGGACTATGAGCCGGTGAGTACGAGTTCGTATCAATGATGCCCATATAAGTAGAATATAGTTTTTATATCGTTTCGCACTACACGCAATCTAATCCAAAGCAAGTAAAGCCAGATAAAAATAACCTTATTTATTATATTGTCAGTAGTATTTTGTTATCGGTACTACCGAGTCGAGCGTACCGTGTTCTTGCCAGTTGTGTGACTTCATCAAATCATTTGTTATAGAAGAATATGGACTCCCCCCGAGGCTTGAACTTTACAAGGTAAATCAAATCTATTCATTTTATCTCGTAGTTTGTTGGTTTATGTGGCTTATTTATTTATTATTTTTATTTTTTTTTGTTTCTTTATTTGCATTCACATGTGATTTCACTGCAGATGTCTTCTTAGCAATTCATGTTTAAAGTTAATTTTGTCTTTTTTTTTGCCAACGTGCATGTGTTCACTAGGTCAATTTTTTTTAATAATATAGAAAACAGGCATGAAAATTTCCTAGTGGATGCGCATTTCATTTCATCTTTACTAAATTGTAACAAAATGAATAAAGATTAGGGCTGATGTTTTGAAGTTTTTATGACGTAATCAATAGGACAGGAAATCAATATCATCAATACCTACTCCTTGTGCATAATCCTGCTAAGCTGTCCTAGCATGACTACACCCTTACTTCATTCATTTTTCTATGTTATCCTTAAAAAATGTACATTACAAAAAAAAATATCAAACTTGCTATAACATTACCATTGTCATTTACCTGTGCAACTAATTATAATGCTTCTTAACCTCATTCTTGCTTTCATTATTTCGCCTTCCAGAACCATCCACAGATCTAACAAGTAACTTGAATTACACTAAAACTCCTTTTCCATTAACTCGCGGATACCTTAAAAGTAACAACGTGAAAACAGAAAGTAAGGAGGAGTTGACCGAAAACGTAAAAGTTAGAGGTAGAAGACCCTACAAGAAACGAACTATTAAAACTGAAAGGAAATTTAAAAGAAACCGTGATATTATAGTAAAAGACGGTCAACATACTGATAGAAAATATGTGTGCTCAATTTGTAAGAAGAAACAATATAAGTATCGAAGGAATAAATTGAGACATGAGAAATACGAATGCATCACTGGGCCGCAGTTCACTTGCGACAAATGTGGCAAAAAATATTCCCAGAAAAAAACGTTAACAATGCACATTGCGCAAAAACACGAGACGGCCAGCGAAATACAAGCCAAGAGCAAACTATCAATTGATCTATTTTGAATATTTGTTGCTTTTACTTTTGTTTTTTATCATTTTTTTCTTATTATCTTTATTTTTTTTTCTTTAAAACATGAATTGTTAAGAAAACATTTTTTTTTTTTAAATTAAAATCATGTTTCTTTTTTGTTGATTTTTTAAATTAATCTAGTGCCATATTTGATTTTTTTCTAGTTAAGTTTGGATAGTTTGTAGATTACAAAAAACTTCCTATTTTTTTATTTTGTTTTGTTTTAAAGTAAAAGAGTTTACGTTATATTTTTGTTGATTTTTAATTAGGTTTTTTTGTTTGAATATACATATTTTGCTATATTATGTTTTTTCTTTAGCTTCTCAGTATTCATTAGTAGTACACATAAAAGTCACAAGTAATAATCCGGACTGTACTGAAATTTTCATTTCAGGAAGAAGAACGACACCGAGACACAGTATAATGACACGTAGTAAAAAAGTCAGCGAGGAGACGATCACAACCACCCTCGCCATACTAAACAATGTCAGCGCGCCGCCGGCCTCGGCCCCCGCCCCCGCCCCCGCACCGGCCCACGACGAGGCCAAGGAGAATAAACGACAGCGCGCCAAGTCGCCGCCCAAGGCCAAGACCGAGGCCAAGCCGAAACCTGAACCGGAGCCCGAGCCCAACGAGACCAAGCCCGACACCCGCTACCACATCTACCCGCGCGGCTCCCAGCAGCTGCCGTGCGCGCAGTACAAGACGGACAAGGGCTACCGCTGCCCCAACTGCCACCGCTGCTACAACGCGCGCAAGAACCTCGTGCGCCACGTCACGCTGGAGTGCGGCCGCGAGCCGCAGTACAAGTGCCCGCACTGCTCCTACAGCAAGCACCGCCGCAACGAGCTCAAGAAGCACATCGAGAAGAAGCACCCCTCGTCCGCGGGGCCCCCCGCCACGCCCCCCACGCCGCTTGGCGTCAAGTAGCTGCGTCCCTTCCCACCCCCAACATCACCCACGTGCCTTATGTCTACTTCCTTTTTATATAATATTGGTTGTAAAGTGTTATGAGCCTCGTTGCTCCAACGGGATGATGAGCGTTTCTACAGTAAGCATAACGCAATGAGCTCAAGAAGCACATTGAGAAGAAATATCCATCATCCCCAGCACCCTCACAAGCTCCACGGTGTCCAGTAACCGCATTCCCTCCTCCCCCTCACCCAAGTGCCTTACTCGCCGCGGCGAATTTCCTCTTAGATGATATTTGTTCTAAAGTTTAATGAGCCTCGTATACTTATTGTATTATGCGATCGATATTCGATGATATATTTTTACTATTAAACTATGTATCTCGTCAACCGGACTTTGATTTCGCCCCCTCGCCGCTCGTTTGCCGCTCTTATGGGAAGATAACTCGAACGCGGAGACGTTCGGTTTGTGCATGTCTGCATGAATTAGAAGCTTCGCCTCCTTTTGATTTCTAACAGAAATTTAATGATTATTTTATTTTATATATATATTTTTTATAACGCATTTCTTTGGTTCCTTAATTTTATTTTAGCCTCTGGTAGTATTAACAAAACGGCGTCGCCCGCAGTAGCGCTTGAGTAATTATTTGCAATACCGTTAATGTGTTGTATTTCAGAGGTGCGCAAGGAGGCCCTGCCGTCGGCCTTGCTCTCGCTGCTGTCGGCGCAGCGCGCGCAGGCGCTCGTGCCGCGCCTCCTCCCCCTCCCCGACCTCCCCGACCTCAAGACGCACCTGCTGCAGCAGGCCTTCCTGCAGAACAACAACAAGCCCGACGGGCTCGACGAGCGCGACGACCGCGACGAGCGCGACTCGGAGCCCGACTACGACGACACGGACGACATCGTGCTGCCCGAGGACGCGGACGAGGGGGGCGCGCGCCGCGACGACGACGCCAGCCGCCAGTTCGAGTGCCGCCACTGCGGCAAGCGCTACCGCTGGAAGTCCACGCTGCGCCGCCACGAGAACGTGGAGTGCGGCGGCAAGGCGCCCAGCCACCAGTGCCCCTACTGCTCCTACCGCGCCAAGCAGCGCGGCAACCTCGGCGTGCACATCCGCAAGCACCACAACACCGAGTGGTACATATACGCCAGCAACAAGGTGCGCCGCAACAAGAAGACCCCCGCCTAGCACTCCACA
>DWLH01002802.1:0-10307 GCA_018249795.1 Heliconius telesiphe telesiphe | reverse complement strand
GTTATAATGCAAGTGCTGCTGCATTATGTAAGCATAACAGCCATAGTTAAATCTTCACTTAGCAATTTGATATGCAACGACCATTGGTCTCTGTAAATATATTTAGTCATAATAAGGCATCTAAAAATACAGAACCCAGAAAAAATATCATTTCTTTATCTGTTTATTTATTATCTTTTTCGGAGCTTTTAATTTTAAAAATAATTAATTAAGAAACTTGGTGATTCAGAATTTTATCTATATTACTTAATTTTATGGCATATTTGATCAACATTTTAACCGATTTTTGTAAAAGGAGGAGGTTATCATTTCGACAATTTTTTTTATGTTTGTTACATCAAAACTTTTGGGTGAACCGATTTTGATGATTCTTTTCTTATTTAAAAGCTAGTACTTCCCGTGTAGTCTCATTTTAATTTTGGCCATTTCTGAAAATGGTATCCATGAGAAAACCAAATAAGTCTTAAATTTGCATTAAGTATTTGCGCGAAAATTAAAGAAGTCGGTTTTTTTTGTGAAAAATTATAATTATGTATATTATGATTTGTAGTGTGGTTTATACATTATAACATTAAACATGCATTTGATTGTATGGTTTAGTTGAGTATTATTCAACATGTTATTATAAATTTACCAAAGCCATTATAATACAGAATTTATTTACATATTATATCGTTAATGATACTATTGTTCATCTTAAAACGGATATGCAAATATTAGTAGCTTTAAACTTAATAGTAAAGTCTGAGTACGACCCTGGTTCAGATAACTGAACGTTTAGAACTAGCGTTAATGTGGCCTAGGTTGCGTCCTACAAACGACCGATAAGCGTGAAGGCAACCGTCCTATGTCCAGCAGAGCCTTGCATAATCGCATTGTTTGCATATAATATTTTAATATGTAGAGGCCACTGGGCGCTATGACATGATGATTTATGAAAAAGAACCACATAATTTACATATTATAGAAAATATTATAGTTAAGGTAAAAAGGATAACTATCAAATTACATAGTGTTGAATTTATTTTAAAGGTAGATTTTTTAAAATTAGTTTCACACTGTATCCCGCATATAATGGGGTGGGCAGAGGGAGCCTAGTTTTAAGACTACTCCCTTCACCACTTTCCGTCGAATTCTGAAGGCATTAAGTATTGAGTGGCGGAATTCAACGCCGCGCATATCATCGACATCGGAAGCGAAGACGACCTCGAATCGGGGCGAAGAAATCAAAATATTAAAAATTTAATTTCCTCGACTGGGAATCGAACCCACAACCTATCGCGTTTACAGTCACACGCTTATGCCCCTGTGTCACTTCTGGATAAAGATTGTTAGTACATAATAATATACATCATTTATACGATTTAATGCTTCAGAAGTGTAATTGGCCAGGGAGAGTATTGCCTATATTTATTTTGTAATAAGGTCCCAATGGCTCGAATCCAACAGGAAGTATGTCCATAGACATCAACTTCCGGTTGCTACTATCATATGCTAATGCAATGTGCGTAACAGTAGGTATGGAACCCTTTTTCTGGTCGATTGAGCTTTTATAATAATTAAGCAATCGTGACATTTATTTATCATTAGAAGAATATTTTTTTTATTATCAGTAAATATAGTAAACAAATTAACTGTTTAGGCGTGTAATAATTATATATTAAACTTTTCTAATGTCGTGAAATTAAATTTTCTATGAAAGATATATTTTAAACTTCATAATTATGAATATTCATATGAGTTTTGTTAAACGAATATCTCTAAAATATATTTATGTGGCAAATAAAGTAATCTACCTACTTGTTTATAGAGATATTCAGATAAATATTAGTATTTTTTTTTATGGACACAATTCCAATATTTTTTGTGGACCACATGAGGTACTTAACTACTTACATACATCACTGTCATATACAGTATGATGACTAAGCTACCTAGCAACCTTATTTGAACCGTAAACGGGACATAACGGATTTTTCAAGTACTCTTGTTTCTTATTTCCATCACTTTTCGACCAGCATTCCCACACTCTCCACAGTTTAAATGTATGTATGTACATACCCGTTCATACATACCTATAAAAGTCTCTATTTCCATTTGTTTATTCAAATAAAACTCGCACCATTTGCAACTACCCAACAATGGACAGTAAAACAGTTTGATAGTGTTATTAATGTGGTACAATTATTTTTGTTGTTTTGATCTGATCTCTTGACCTCAGTGTAAAATGTGACGGGGTCGCGTCGGATGGTGCCTTTGTTCTGTAAAATTCAAAATATTTTTATTTATATTGAAGCTTCTACTATAATTATTAATGGCCATTTTTAAACCTTCTTGAGCTACCGTCGGTGGCTTAAATACGCGGTGAATTTCATATTGATGCGTCAAAAGCAAAATATAAACGTTTATATCTTTTGATAGCGCCGATTAAAAAATTTCATTTATTCTGTGCTGAAACTGTGGACCTGAATAATTTATATTTATTTTAGCTTAATATCACTACACGATCTTGGAAAAAATGGTCGTAACAGATGGACTGATGGACAGAGAGGACAGACCTTCAACAAAGTGATCTTATAAGTTTTTTTTGGGGTAAATGTTCCCTATAAAACGGAAACGTATTATAATAAGCATAATTTTACAAAACTGGCTCGAAGAATGGTAGCGCTTGCAAAATTAACAGAAGGCAATTACTTTTTTTGACAAGATGTTCCTTCAGCCGAAACGTCACCTGCACCGTGCTGGCGACGACGACGTGATAATTGTAGCTGCTAAATGATTTAGCCATCTAACAAAGTTATTTTTTCACACGACGCCTGCTTTGCTGTAGTAGATACATGTGTAATCTGGAGATATAATGAGAAATTATCCTTACAATTATACTTTTAAGTTGCCTTTTTAGCGCCAAAAAAATTACATATTCCCTTTTGTGCCAGACTCTCAACACTCCTTATTATGTCATAATTATAAATGGATTTGTACCGCTGTAAAGTTTTGTACTTAATTTTTAGAAAATTGTATGGTCGGAGGAGTATGAAATTTGGCACAGTTATAATTTTAAATCTAGTTTATTTAAAAAGTTACTTCTCTATAAAAGGCGTGCAGAATGCTAGTATTTTATTAAAATAATGCGTATTACAGAAGAAAAATGAAAGAAAGATGAATGCCGTGGAGATGCGGAGTCAGTCCTAAGTCAGAAGAGGTACACAGAATGGCAGGTACTAGCGAGGATATCACGGTGAGAATGAAGAAGAACTTGCTCAACTGGTTTGGGCACGTCGAACGAATGAGTGATGAAAGAATGCCAAAAAAGATTTATGATGGAAAAGTGAGTGGTCAGAGAGGTAGGGGGAGACCTCGTTTGGCCTTCGAAAACAAAGTATCAAAGATACTGAAGAGGAAGGTCACGTAAAAAGCATGAGGACTCCCTGGAGGGATGTATGAAGAGGTTGATGACAGTGGACGAGGTGAAAGAGGTATGTAGAGACTTCTCTCTCTCTGACTACCCCGCCAGGGATAAAGCGTGAAGCTAGTTTAGTTTAGTTTTTATATGTTTGACAATATACACTTTTGTATAGTGACGTACACGTTGCTATGGCAACGGGTATTTTACGCATCAATTCCTTCTCTAGTTTAAATAATTACTCAAAGACTTAAAAGTAATATTGTAAATAATAGCATACAACTGATCTACAATTTACACTAATCTATAGTTATGTCGACACATCCTAGGCACGCGGCTGCGCAAGAGTTGCACCCGAACGGAACGGCCGCCATTGTTTTACATATTATCTAAAGATCCAAACTGATTAGTGTCGATGTCCGATTCAACCAGTTTCGCTTTGTTATATTTAATGTTCGAATGATGTACACAATACTTAGTACTACTACTCGTATACCTAATCAAATTTATCTAGTCTATTTTTAACCTTCTGATAAAGTATTTTTTAAGTCTTTCTATTTTGCATCCTTTTAGAGAATAGAATTTTAAAAAAATATATTAAAGATATAGATAGTAAAATTGTTCAATATAATTAAAGTTTTTTAAATTTGGAAGCCTTCTCTGGTGAATTACGTCTAAGCACAATTTTTAGAGCAAGTTTATTAATCAGAGTAGCCCGTATAATTTTTATTTATCTCATTACAACTGTAAAAACGAACGGTATTTACTAAATTGAGAGGCAATGAGACCCACTTTAGGCTGTTCTCAGAGTAAAATGCATAATTTTAAACGCCGCCGCTGCATTATTCGACTAATACCACATTAATATAATTCGAACCATCAAATTTGTTTTTTATGGTTCCCCAAACTGCGCCATTGATTGGGTATTATTTTCTCGGCATAATTTGCTGTGGGTGCTCGAAACCAGTCTTAATTAATAGTTTGGCTCGAGGCAGCGAAATTATAGCAATTTTCGACACATCCCAATACCTTAGCTAGCTTTAGAAGTCGCCTTTAGCTATAGAGAAAAAAAAACATAGTAACAGCAGCTTCTCATTTTATATGATGACTAAAATAAAGTTTTAGTATTATTTCTTACACACTTACTCTTTCTATGATCTAGTGTTCTAAATACTAGTTCTATGGAATGTAAATTCTCCAACTCCTCAGAAGGCAACTGTTGCAAAGCAAATTTTTCAATGGTTACTATAGTCGTTATTGATCACAGTAAGTGTTATAACAATAGTAAAGTATGTACATCCAAATAGCAAGCTCATGATTTGGCCTTCACGTCCGTTAGAAGGAATGCATAAACACCGTTACTTTACTTATATCATTATATCTGAACTACTTTAGTTTCTAATAGAAATGTTATCTTAGTGCCTACTTATTTATTTTATCACTCTTAAATATTTCATTTCCGTGAATGAGAATCGAACCCACAACCTGTCATCTTTTGCAGTCCAGCGCTTGCGCCCATGCGCTACTACTGGCCTCAATTGAAGTTAGTTAAGTTTATTTGTTTATATTAAAAATCAATTTATCTTTAGCTTGAATACTTAATATTTAATCTAAGAAGAGTTGCAAGCAATTGCACGCGTAGGATGTAGAACTTACTATTTTAGTTAAAGATATTCAGTCTAAAATATTATATTTTCAGTACCAATTAAACTTCCTCTCTTTGACACTACATTGTACGACATATTTGTTGTTGTAGTTTATACGCAATAATAAATGTTACTAAAAAAGAAACACCTTTAAAGGAGCAGTAGCTATGTAATGTACCTACTTACCAGATGAATGTTGCATCATCATAATATATATATTAATTAAATCTAGAATAAAAATTTCCAAACACTTATATAAATCTTTAAGAAACTTAAAAGGAGGTGCGGTGCAGTGGTTCGATGTATAATGTACAATTAAATTATTAAATATATTGGTGCAATTTTTTTTTTATACACCAGCGTAAATTATACTTTAATTTTCGTTTTAATCGTGATTTTAGCATAATTATATTTAATTTACCTTTTCTATTTTAAGATTTCTTATTTTACTCATTTAGTATTTTTTCTTTTTTATTCGTAAAAATTAAGCTCAAGGCAAAACTATGCCGTTAATAGTAGTATGTATAAATGTACCTAAATATAAATAAATGACGATATTATGGTTGATATTTTGGAACAGTTAAATACGCATTGTGGTATACTCCTTAATTAGGAAGTACATGAGATCATGATCGTCTTCACGTTGAATTTTAATTATAAATGATTATCATCATCATCATATCAGCTTTTCGACGTCCATTTTTTGGACAGTGGTCAATATCCACCATCAGCGAACTTTGAATATTTTAGGTATTTTAGGTCTCTAGATTTATTTTGTAATTTATCCATTTATTTGAGTTTTAAATAAATCCTCTAATGGTATAATAGATATCGATACAAAATATTTTTAATGGAAAAACGTCACTATAAAAATGCTATATAATTAAATGCTATTCTTTTAGTTTATCATTTATTTTTATGAAATTATCGGTAACTAATGAAATTTTTTGAGTAATAAGTAAAATTTCTACGTACGTGGAATAATCCGTGAAAAGCGGGGCTATGTCTGTCCCTATTAAATCCCGTTAAAAATGTGGACGTCTGGCAACGCTGTATCGACTCTCAGATGTACTATATGGTACTAAAGTAATTTTGTACTATTGTGTCGTGATACTTATTAAAACTTCATTAGTTATTGCTAGTGATACTCGAAGAAAGCGTTGATAAATGTCAGCACAAAATGCAAAACGTACAAAAAGTAAATTCAATGTAGCGTAAAAACGAATGATTGTGCTCAGAGCTCAGAACCAAGAGCACTTTTTATGTGTAAATCGCCTCAATGACGGATTACCCTATAT
Source organism: Heliconius telesiphe telesiphe (assembly GCA_018249795.1). Classification (NCBI taxonomy): domain Eukaryota; kingdom Metazoa; phylum Arthropoda; class Insecta; order Lepidoptera; family Nymphalidae; genus Heliconius; species Heliconius telesiphe. The sequence goes on along the minus strand of DWLH01002802.1, from coordinate 3,960 downwards.
TTTCAACTGATTTACAAATAAACACAAATTTTTACGATCACGAGTAAGTACGTACCTATTAGGTTTTTATGACAACGTTCGTATCGATAAAATTTTTATACATTTCATTCAAAATTCCCAATTTTGAACAAGTCTTATAAGTAATTATTAAATGTCATAGTAAGAAGAAAATTTATGAAGACGTCTCTTTTGTGTTATGCAAATTGAAAAGCGAAATACGTGAGTGTATGTTGTACATATAAATAAAATGAAAGTGGAAATATGTGATTTAGAAATTCAGATATTTTTAAGCTCAAATACTATAATTAATAACAGGATAGAAAAATCCCCTTACTGTAGTACATTATTTAAACATATATTTTAATCTTTTCTTTTATTTCTTTAAAGCGGAGAAATAAAAATACTTATCTCCCCCGAGTGAAAAACGAAACTACAACTATCACACCACGACGGCCTTATAAAAATAATAACAAGAAATACAATTTTGGTGTAAAGTCCGCTTTATGACCACAGAAGACGCAAGGAAAGTGGTTGGTGTACAAATGATATACACCTACTTATTATAAATTTAATCTGCTCATAATGTCATTAAAATAAATGAATTAATTATGAATAATACAAATTATATAAAATATTTGAGGCCAATCGTTGAAATATTTTATATGGTAAAGTGGGGAATGGAGTGCCTTAACAATAGGTTCCCTCGGCCTACCCTGCTGTGTGCGGGATACAGCGCGAATCATTTAAATTAATTTATACAGCTATAGAATAAAATGATATTATTAATATCAATAATATTTTATCGATGATTCATTAATTCTTGGTTCATTACGATGTTGTTACTCATAGTTTACACAATATTTTACAAAATGACACACTACATTTCAGCATTAGGGGTACTTATTTTTGGTTAAGTGCTATAGTTTTAAATTATTATATATAAAACTGTATAAAAAAATATGTATTCGATTCTGAGGAATGGAGTTCTGGGAAGTTTTTAAGTTACAGATAAAGTAACGTTGGTTTTGCCGCCTAATATACAGTGGAGAATGGTGTTAACTAAGTTCTCTTAATTTTATATTTGGTATGATGCAGTAAATTCCTGAATATAATAAAATATTTTTTTCACACAGACTTCTTTAAATGGCGACGAAGATAATTGATGCGCTTCATTCGAATGAATAAGTAAGCTTGGCTGACGTTATCCTTACAGAATGTAAAGCCAATATGTATTCAAGTGACGAGATCCACTAAGGATTATTTCCGCCTACGGTCGTATTCCATACAATTGACATTGGCAACGTTCCGGGCGCTTTCTTCTGCTTTTTATCAAGGTTAGTCTGCTCTCACCTATGCTAAGCTTGCTTGATGAGGCGCGTCGTCCCCCTTTCGACTTTCGAATCTTAGTGACAACGATCGTGCTTCAAACTTATGACTAAAATATATTGTGAAAAGTGAAACAAAATATTGCAATTACTTTAGAGACTAACTTTTGCTTTCGATTTATAATGTGAAGAAATTGATTCAATAAATGAAAAGATAGTACGTACGTATTTATTATTACATTTTACCTATAAAATTAAGTTTTATTGCTAAAATATTTTAACACCATGAAAATGTAGTTTCCATTACGCAATTTGACCAGCAACTGTATTCGGTCTGGTTCAATACAGTTACACATGTTACAGTTAAACAAGAAGAACGGTCTGATTACAGCAAATTACAGGCATTTCAACTTTTAACCGTCGCGTCGTCGTGTCGCTTGGAAATGATAAATTATAGAGCGAACGGACCACTCATTCAGTTGGTTCATTAAACAACTGTTACTTGGAGAAAATAAAAGCTCCAAAGTATTATTTAATAGACTCTATGTGACATGTTGGCAATTAGGCCGAGCGAAATCTTATAAAAAAACTTTAGTGATAGAGAAATTAAAGTAATATCGAGTAAATTGATAAATAATAATTGAATTTCATTATATTTGATACAAATATCAATTTATCTATTATTATTGTATATATTTCTAAAATCATACGACTCATATAATTGCTATTAAGATTTTAACGCATATTAACAATATATGTATATCTTAAGTCCTAGGACAGACTCTACGACTTGTCGCCAGATGTTGGTGACTAATCACTATCTAGGCCACAGAACAAAAGGTTACATATTTTATTTGGACACTGAGAAACTTCCTATAACATGTTAGCTATGAGGTTATGGTTACCGTAACATAACGGTTGAATTCATAACTTTTGTAATTGAACTATGCAAAACATTCGTTTCGTCTACGAGAAATTAACTTTGTAAAATAAAGAAAGGTAAAGCCAAATTAATCCATGGAGCCTAACATTATAAATATTATTGTAATTTGTAACTATGTTAATATAATATACGTTGCTAAAGAATGCGTGATGTCGTTATTTAGGTTTCGTGAATATTCATTAGTAATTTTGGTAATAACTTTATTTGATATTATGATGGATCTAAGTAAAAATATTACATATTTTTTAAAGAAACCTATATAAATATGATATGTATTTATCTAGTAAATCTAGTAGACCGGTTGTGGGTTCGATCCCCACTCGAGGAGTTGAAATATTTATTTACATTTATATTTTCATTTCTTCGCTCTGGTGTTGAGGCAAAGCGCGGCTCTGAGTTCCGCCGCTCAACACGCAATGCCTCCAGAACTCGGCGGTAAGTGGGGAACGGAGTGTCTTAACACTAGGTTCCCTCTGCCTACCCTGCTGTGTGCGGGATACAGCGTGAAGCTGATTTAAATTATTTTTTTACTAAATTTTATATACTTATAATTTTATTTTATCTTAATTTTATATACTTTTATTACTACGTTAACCACTTAACGTAGCAATAAAAGTACACAAAAAAGATACACAACTCTCATAAATTGGTTCATTTCTTAATTTTACGATAAAAAAAAAACCCATTATTACCTCTGAAATAGAAGTTGTACAGTAAACAACGTAAACATTAAAGATTAATCTATGCGTTTCCTACAATAAACGCTACACAAATCACAAAGTCACAAGTCCCGCAATTTGCGTAACACTCTCACGAGCACTGTTGTCCCGCTGCAAATTACTCTATCCATTCATTTTTTACAACACCGGATCCAGATACAATATGTACGATTAGATTATGCGGAAACAAATGTCTATTTAATTTTCTCTATAAGAAATCTGGGTTATATTAAAGTATTTTTTGCTGTACTACTTAGATTGTACGACGATAGTCGAGAGATAAATGTGATTATTCCTATATAGAAGTTTTAATTGCTGCGGTACTTTTTTTTAAGTAAATTTATTATTTACTCGGTTTGATGAATGGTCTCAATTTTTCGAATTAATTACTATCATATACGTTATTTATTGTGCGGCAAGTAAGAGAATCTGTGGGAAGTATTAAACTGCACGTAGCTTTATAATTTTACTCGAATTGGTATTCATTTTCGTTAAATTTGTATTAAAATTAGTTTTGACATAAAAAATTACTAAACTTTGTTTTAATTTAAAAGTATAATATTTAAATGACAGAACAAAAGAACTGACTAATTTTCATTTTATTAAAGTTGAAGTCAATTTCAGAACTAAATTGAAATAAATTTAATGTTAGAGAACATTGTGTAAAAGGTAGTTCCAATGAACCACATAAAACAAATTTCTTTAAATATAATAATAATTACCAAAAAACCGAAATAATATGTTTACGTACAGAAACATAAATAGTAGTCAAAATACATTCATCTAATATTAAAGCGTCAAAAACGCGTAAAACGCATTGCGGTAAGTAACGCAATTACAGTGAGAAGGAAGATACTGATCATTTGCAACCTCCATCACTTCCCACGAGGTCACGCTCGGCCAAGGTAATTGTGCCATCAAGTGGTATCTATTCGATATCATAATCTTTGTAGACGAATTGGCACCTTGATAC
>DWLH01002801.1:0-10307 GCA_018249795.1 Heliconius telesiphe telesiphe | reverse complement strand
TTTATATTTACAAATCAATGTGCCATTAATGTTTTTTATGTTAAATTTATATGTTAAACTTATGAAATATATAAAGTTAATGATTCTACTCAATTTACAAATTAAAGTGTCATTAGGTATAATTAAATTGATAATACCATACTCTTTTAATGTACTAAAAGTATATGATAATAAATAGAAATATTCCATGTAGTGCTATTTAACATATAAATTCTTTATTACCTTTAATAATATTTTTTTGGTTTGTAATGTGTAAACAGTCTCCTTTCCAATATATGTTTATCACATACCATAGCATAGTGTGAAAATGAACAAGTTACTAACGCTAATGCCACAGTCATAACACTATGTTTTGCACAATAATATCACAATGTAAAAATAAGGTATAAATAAACAAAAAAATAATTATATTCTTACCAGAAATCACCAAAGAATCGACTACACACAAGTCGCAGCAACGGTCGCACATTCAATTTAGCTTCTTGTTTGGTTAACTTAATACCTAACTCATCGAGCACGGCTGGAAGAGTATCGTCTACATCTCCCACAACCTATAACAAATAAAAAATATTTTATACAAATAGAAACCACAATAAAACATATTTTACTAAAAATAGTAATTAAATAAGTATTTATTATATTTATTGCGTAAAACAGTTATAAATAATAAAATTTATTTATCATACAAACTATCCATATCCAACTTTCTATATACATTGACATTTTCAACTTATTTTTTTTTAATTAGTGCAATCATGTAGTTTTCGAATAGAACAGTGTTGAGGTAAAGTGGAACAGTAAAAAGAATGATACCGAAAACAATTTCATTAAAATTATTTTAATTTTCTTGCTTTGCTTTAAAAAGCGCAACGATACTAACGCAGTGTAGTAGAAGAGTAGAGTTGGCATTACCAACAAGTTGTGGTTGAACAATTTTTTTCTTTCTTTTCATTATTATATTTACTTCTCGAGTGTGCAATGTACTAAAATTCAGAGAGCCTTATACGAAGGCTGCCACAACACATAAAAAAAATACCTGAGCAAAAATTTTATAAAGAGGCTCCAAAATAAACTCCACAAAACTCCTCTGAGCCGATGCATGAGGTTGTTTCTTAGTGAATCTCCTCGTTTTAGCATTGAAGTACACATCGCCCCACAACCAGGCCGCCATGTCGGACGCTTTAAGACCACAGTCATGGGCATTCGCATACATTGCTGCAAACGACTCTAGCGTGAAGCAAACATCATAGAGGGATGATGCGAAACAGACGTTACCTGGAAGTTAGAGACTAATTAATATTATCAAATGAATTGTCTATCTGTCTGTCAGCTACACGATTTTTTCTAGTAAACAAGGCAGAGGAAACCTAGTGTTAATATAATCAGTTCCTCAATTTTTGCTCATTTTTGATACATTCTAAATAGTACAGTTTAAGTAGTTGCTACAATTATCGTCATTTATATAATATCAATTATATAAAAAAAGGTCTTTATTTCAATGTAAATATATTATCATTAAACAAACCTCATCTACAACTATCTCTAATTAACCATAATAAATATAGTAAAATAATTTGATTCCAATTCTATATTCGTTAAAATTTTCAAGTAATTGCCTATTGAGTAACAACAGCTTTAAATATCATTTATAAATCTAGCACAGTAAAGTAATAATACAAACAAAAAATACAAACCTAACAAAGGTGAAAAGACAGTAGCCGGTTCATCAGGATTATCTTGAGGCTGATTGGTCTCACATATTGAATTCAATTCATCAATTATATGTCTCAATTTATAATAAGCATCTGCAGGCGGTAACTTGAGTTCTAAGATGAGCCTATCAATTTTATTAATACATAATGTTAGAGGCACTCTCTCTTGGACAGCGTGACGTAATAGACGTTCTGTGTTCAACATTATGCCTTCTGCAGCATCGACAAATAATACAGCACCTGTCAGAAATTGATTAAATATGTTTTTAATACATTTTTTTTTTTAAAAGTAATATTAAGGTCAGTTGTAGGGCAGGGACACAAATGTGCAATTCCCACTCAATGTAATAAAATATGTAATATTTTAATTTCCTAGCTCTGGTAACAATGCAAAGTGCAGCATTGAGTTCTGCAACTCAACATGAAGTGCCTCCAGAATTCAGCAGAAAGTGGGGACCTGAAGGGTCTTGATGGGAATGGAGTGTCTTAACACTAGCTCCCCAGGTTTCCCCTCTGCCATAGGTGGGACATAGTGTGAAAAAAAAAGATATACAAAAAATCATGACTCTAAAGTCTCTTAAACTTTATAGTTTCTCTTTTTTAAGGTAACAAAATTGAAAAATATAAAAGTAGTGCCACAAATTATTGTTTTCTCAAAATTGTGATAATATTATTTCAAAAAATACTTAAATTTCAAATAGTTCTGAAAATACAATAGAATGAATATAAAGTATCTTACCATCAGATATTCTCAATGCTGCAGTGACCTCATCACTAAAATTAACATGTCCTGGGGTGTCCATTATATTTAATAAATGTGATTTTCCCTTAATATCTTTTAAGAGAAGAGTGACGGGCATAGATTTTATTGACACCCCTCTCTCTTGCTCTACAAAGAGTGTGTCTGTATATCTCATTGGTATTGTTGTTTCATTATTAATAGTGCTAGGATGTGTTTGACGCATTAAGCAATCAACAAAAGATGTTTTACCTGAAAAACCAGGGTTATTTAAATTTTTAAAATGAAATTACTACATAAGACACATGAGAAGGTAAAAATTTGGTACAAACCATTATGTAAATGCCCCATTAATGTCACATTTCTCATCAAGTTTGTATTGTCTAGCATGTCTGCTAAGTATTCCATATCATAAGAAGTTTCTGGTAATTGTTGTTCTTGCATTTGAAACTTCTTATGCTTTACTGGCTCTATTAAGGGCTTATCCAATGCTTGAGTATCTTCTTCTTGAACAACAGTTTCAACATCAGGTCCATACACTTCTACAGCTTGTGGATAGTAACTAAAAATCGAAAAGTTTAGGTAGGTCCATCAATATTCAATTTTAATATAACACTATGATTTCTAATTAACTTTGTTGTCGCAAATAAAATTTACGGTGTTTATTTAAAATCATAATATGTTGTTATTTTACCGTTTGTCTTCATGTAATACAACAGACATAGGAGCAACTTCTGGTTCAGCGTCTGCATCTTCATCCTCATCCATGGCATCTTCATCGGCATCGCGATTATCTTGCCCGTATACACTTTGTTCGTCATCTGAATCCGATTCAAGATCTGGACCTATATAGTTTCCAAATTCATCATACAAATCACCGTCCATTTTGTATCAGATTATCTTAATTTGTTAAGCAAAAATCAAGAAGCAAAGCGTAACCAAAACAAATGCCGCTTTAAAGAAATTGACATTTAAACATTGAATAACCTCAAAACAAAAAGCTATTTCATAGATATTAATACTTTTATATTATAGCATATTAATTGCTTAAATTATTATTCAATTCAATTTCAATTTTCAAGTTAAATATTTTAATATTTTCTTTACAAAACGTAAAATTAAGAATACACATTGTTATGTAAATATGAATAATGAAGTAATATTTAAAACAAAACATTCAGCAAGAACATATTTTGAACGCATTTTTTAGGGCTTATAGTACTGAATGAAGCATTATGGAAGAAATTTTTAAAATAATTTTCTTTATCTGTGATCAATGTCTTTTGAATACAAAAAATGGCTGCTTCGCAACAAAATTTGTCTAAAATGATTTCGGCACAGCTACGCAATAAAGCAAATGAGTTTTTAAACTCAAGAAAACATGCTAATAATCTCGCCGATATCTTACAAATGTTTGAGGTAAGCATGGTGCCCCTTTAATTTGTATGAAATGTTTACTAAAATTGCGTCTTAGGTTACGTCTGTAAAATAAAGCATTATTCATGGTATTACAGGCTGAAACAGAAAATTATACACCGCTGCTCCTGACCATAGAAGTAATATTTACAGAACTTTTAAAGAGGGGTGATTTAATCCAGAACATTGTTCCCTTAAAACCAATAGGTAGGTCTAGTGATAAACGCTTGTCGTAAAATTATTGATTTTAATTATGAACGTGCTGTAGTTTACAATCTCACATTTAGAATTCTTGCGACTTAGTGAGATATTTCTTATACTTATTTTATAGATAATATTGAGCATAGTTCACAACAGATTTGTCTTTTATAACTGATTATGGAATTAAGCTTTACATAAACACAATTTATATAACTGCCTAGATTTCACATTCAGGGTAAGAATTATATTTTTTTATTTCAAAAAAAATGTTTTGTCAAAATAATACTATTTATTAATTTAGAGTCAGATATTTTATAATTTCTTTAAATAATTACATATATTATTTCATTGCAACAAGAAATATGTAAATAATAAAAATAAAATTTTCATTTGCAGATTTTTTTATTTGAAAAGATTTGTCTTAATGTTGTAGTCACAATCTACTTAAATATAAATTAGTGAATCATTATTTTAAGCACATTCTATACCATTACAATATAATACTTTTATTAAAAAAATACTCACAAAATCTTCCAAAATCTTTTTTTAATATTCTTAACCATTTTGCATAGACCACAGTCCAGAAGCAGAATACACAAGGTGGCTATGCGAGTGTTACGAAGCAGCACTCAACAGAGCTTTGGAATGTATAAGGAGGGGCCGCACCAGTTCACGTCTCCAAGCCCTGGTTACTGCTTGCAAGTTGATGCAGGCTGAAGGAAAGCATCCACTGGAAACTATTTCAGGATATTATTTTCCTTCTGTTAGGTTGAAGGTATGCATATTTTGTTTATATTGATTTTTTTTAATAGTTTACAAAGGTTTTAGGACAATAGGTTTCTTAACAGACTTAGAAGAAAATTGTATTATGACACCTGGTTCCATAAAATTACTAGATTATTTTATAATGCATTGAACTGAAGATTGATTTTTGACCAGAATTAGATTCCTAAGCGAAACATATATTTTTTAAATATTTTTAATTTGGTACAAAATTTTTACATATTATCTATATACATACAACTATGATTGCCTATTTTTTCTGTATAATAATAAAAATGTGTAAATAAGAAAATAAAAAAATATTGGTAGAATAGTTGTGAAACAAAGAAAGAAACAAGCATTGAACATATACAACTACTTAATACAAAGTTAATGATATTTTATAATATATCTTAAAAACAAAACTTTTTACTTACTTTTGTTACAGAATATATTCACAGTACTTCTTGATTCTGAAACTTCAATGACAGCTCCAATCACGAGATTCCAAGAGTTCACTGAGTATAGGGATGTGCAACAACATGGACTAAAAGTGCTTGCTGCCATTACATATCGCAAGTAAGATTGGAGATTCATATATTATATTAGTACTAGCGTTTTCCTACAGCTTTGCCACTGATAGATGACTTATATCACATAAAAATAATCTCTCAAGTATAACCAGTAGTGTTTTACATAAGTTTGTTCATTCAAATATCTAGTAATAACTTCTGATACCTCTGGATGTGTTCTTCAGTTTTTTTATTAGCTTCCCACTGTATCACGCACATAGTGGGGTAGGCAGAGGAAAACTGGGAATCTAGTGTTAAAACACTGTTCACCACTTTCTACTGAATTCTGGAGGCATTGCATGTTGAGTGGTAGAAATCTATGCCATGCTTTCCCTCGGTACCAGAGCAAGGAAATGAGAATATTTAATATTTAAATTCCTCCAGTGTCAATCAGACCCATAACCTATCACATTTACAATTTTATGCTTGTTCCTATGTGCAACAACTGGTTGGAATTGTATCCCAATTAAAGATACTTTTAATGTGCTACTTAATACACAAAAAAATTATAAAGTTTAATGTGCTTAAAAAAGTGTTACTTATAATCTTTGTACTTCAATGTAATACAATATTTTTTTTTTTTTAGATCACCTACACCTATATACATGCAAAATTTTCTAGAACTGCTAGACAAACTGTTAGCCACAGAAATACCCATAGAGAACAAGCCTAAAGCCAAAGAAAGGGACAATGATGACAAAGAGATGAAAGTGCTGTGTGCAGCTGAAGGTACTAAAAGATTTTGTTATTTGTTTTAACAAGTTATATTTTATATATTAAATGAAAGTTTAAGATTGTATATGTTATATTATTATTGTTCTTTTATAGTATATTAAAAGATAGGTATAAAAGAAACAGATTTATAGATTTAAATAACACTATTCTACTCACTCACTATTGGATTATTTGCATATATTTATTATTACACATTTTTAATACTCTTAAGTTTCGTATACATTGCAGTAGTCTATGGTCATGAGTAGACTGGTTAGGTTAGGTTATCTCATATATCACATTTTTAAAATGTTTTGTAATGTATGTTTTTGCTTGACCATTTCATTTTATTGTTCACTAATTAAAAACTTGTTATATATGGATTGACTCTCTTCATCAATATTAATACTGACTGATTAATACTGACTGATTCTACTTAACTGACAATATTTGCTTAAAAAAAATCATACATCAAACATCTTACTATAGAGATGAATAAAGTTAAATAAATAAACACTTAATTTTACTTTCCAGGTAAACCACACTTCCCCTACAACAATACGATATGTCGCCGCTACGCCAACAAATGTTGGGGTTTCGCCTGCCAGTGGCCGCTGTGTGAGGAACCCAGGACCCATCGTAGAGCTTTACTGCTACTAGTGGAGAGACTTATGCCCATTTTGAACAGACCACATTTAGCTACTGATATGCTGTGTGATAGTCTTGATGCTGGTTAGTTTTCTGTTTTATTTTAAAACAAAATCAAATTTTTAACTCCTTGATACAATATTTTTAAGGCATGAACTACATTAAACTGATGTTTACTATATTTCTATTTTATTCTTTATGTCACAGGTGGCCCCATAAGTATGTTAGCTTTACAAGGTGTCCTGGAACTAGTGAGGCACCACAACATCGACTACCCGGACATGTACGATCGCCTCTATGCCATGTTTGAACCAGAAATGTTCGCCACGAGATATAAGAAACGACTAATGCACCTGGCTGATATATTTCTTAGTTCCACGTAAGTTTAAACAGGCATAGTACAATCGACAACTCGTGGCCGCCCGTAAAAATCGTAAAACTAACTTCAATGCAATGCTACAATTTGTTGAACAAACTGGAAAGGAAGTGTTATTTTTTAGGTTGCACCAGCGTTGCCAGATTTTGTCTCGGAAAAAAGCGGTACTTTTGTCTGTGTAATCGTTAACAAAGCAAAGTAATTGAAAACGAATTCTCAAAGTGCGTGAAATAATTCACAAAAAGCGGAACCATGTCTCTATGTGCCGAATTCTGGAGGTATTGCGTGTTGAATGGCAGAACTCAACGCCGCGCTTAGCCTCGACACCAGAGCGAAGAAATGGAAATATAAATTTAAGTAAATATTTCATCTCCTTGAGTTTGGATCGAACCCACAACCAGTCGGTTTTACAGTTACACTTCGTACCGCTGCGCCACGACTGGCCTGAACAATTTGTTTCATTTTTTTTAATCTATCTAGGTTGTGTTCCATTTTAAATAATGCAAAATATAAAACACTTTCTTTTATTTCATGATTCATTTAATGCAATCAAACTCGTAGGGGGAAGTAATTTAGAAAACGATGAATTGAAAACTTCTTTTCTCCAGACATTTACCAGAGAGTCTGGTGGCGGCGTTTGCAAAGCGCATCTCGCGGCTCGCGCTCGTGGCCTCACCTGAAGACACCAAAGGTTTATTGCAACTGGTCGCCAATTTACTGTTGCGGCATCCCGCCTTGAAGCGCATGATTTGCTGCGAAGATACACCAGCTATAAGTAGGATTAACAGATTTTTTTAATATAACTGATAAGTGTATTTCAAATTTATTTTTTTAACTCCATATAAGTTTTGGTCCTTTGGTAATCGGTATTCTCATATAGCACTTATTTTACAGTGTCAAACGATCCCTACGTAATGGAAGAATCGAGTGCCCAACGAGCCCGCGCGCTCGGCTCCTCCCTGTGGGAGGTGCGCGTGCTGCAGCGGCACTGGGAGCCCGCGGTCAGCACGGCGGCCGCACACCTCCTCGCCAGCGCTGACGCCCGCGTGCGCCCGGAGCGCGCCGTCTGGCTGGAGGGGGACGATTGTGTACGTATTTATACTAAGATTATTTGTTTTTTTTTCTTTTTCAGTGTACAGAAAGGATATTTTCGGTTGGGCCGCTAGTAAGAATAGATTCTCAAAAAAGATTTTATTTACAGTCGCACGCTACTGCCACTGCGCCACGACGGCCTTACGTTCAACGTTCTTAATACTTTTTTTTAAATACAATACAATCATTTTTATATTTTATTTTGCCAACAGACTTTCGACGCAGAACTAAAGAAAAGATTCAAGACAATAGAAGTGAACTTCATTAGACCACAGAGCATGGCTCTACCGACCGGAGAACGACTATTGCCATACTGGGAGCTGATGGCTTGAACATAACATGATTAGTGTTGCCAGGAGTAGAATTTTTCCTTAATATATGGGAAATATTGGAAAATAGTTGGAACTATTATAGATTTTCTTTGAATTGGAGAATTTATGCTGAAATATTGCTATGATGTCTTTGATTTGATGTTTTGATTGCTTTCAAAAGACAACATTTTATTCTGTTAGTGATTTAAAATATATTATGTACGAAATTAAAAATAATTAAAAAAGAAAGCAAAAAATAATAATTATGATATGCGGGTAACTTGGCAGCACTAAATATTATTGTGGTTGAAATAGACGGTAAGTATAAAGAAATAGTTTATTCTGGCAATCTTTAATATAATTAGAGATCTTGAGAGAGAATATTAGAAAAAAAAAAGAAATAACTTCATGATTTATATAATTGATTGATTGCCAGATTTATTTACCGTCACGAGATGTATGTATTCCACAATTAATTATTATGCTTTATGGTTATAGTATAGTGTTACTGTGGGAAGTATTTTATATTATTCAGATTTTAAATATCCATACCAATGAGGATCGATTTTTAAAAGATATCGCTATTTAACAAATACTTTATGATCAAATAAAATAGTTCTGTTATTCATATAATATTACAATTTTCCCACGGTATAAAAAATATTGTTATTATATATTCACTACAAGTTTGTCGTATGTAAGATAACGTCAAAATAAACTGATCGACCAGTTTTGATCATTTAATTTTGGCGTCCAAAAAAAATTTAAAAGTAAATGACCAAATAACCCTACGCCTGAAGAACGAACAAAATGAGAGGCATGGTGTAATATTGTAAAGGAGTTTTTGTTTTAATAAACATGAAATATTTATGTTAATATAGTTGATATATAAATAAATTCAATAATATAAAAAACTTACGTTACACTTTTTTCAACAGAATATATTAATAAGACGAATGCAACATTTTTGCTTGACCTAACGTCAACGTTAACGTCCTAAATATATTTTTCTAACAATTTGACTTTGATTTATGCTCCATTTCATGTTTATTAATAAAAAAAATGAACGCCAGTCTAATAGTAGGGAGTTCTAAGAAAATCCAGTAAAGTTAACAAGTAATTTGTATGTCATAATGTATTATAGTTAGTGAAGTTAACACCGAGTATTGTGAGTAGGTACATCACTATGAAAAGGGTAATACTATACATTTCGGTAATGCTTAGATTAACTAGTACAAGGTGCGGAGGTAATTAATGTCGTCTTAAGTGATTAATTAAATAAAATAAAAAAAGAATTACAATACAATTGTAGGAATGTTTTCAACAACAAAATTGAATTGATTGATTGATAAATATAATTTAAAAAAATGTTTAACTGGACTCGACCGCTTTCGTATTCCATTCCGGAAATGTTCCAATTAAATAAAGATAATTCATAATCTAAATCTTCAATCGTTTTAACGCAGAGTAGAGCTGTATATGCAGATACTGCATGTCCTCGATAAATGGACATCTATCACAAAAATAATATTTCAAATCGAATCGATAGGTCCCGAGGTTAGTTCGTTGAACCAAACACACTCCTCTGCTTTATAATATTGAAGATAAACACATAGTGAAATAAAAAATGTAATATATGCACCATACTCAGTTTTAACTTGACCGACGATATAAATTATTTAGTCGTAAGTATTGAATATATTTTGCACTTAACATTATATTAATACATACATACAGTAGACTCGGCGAGTCGTGGCCACTCTG